>JAMZAV010004718.1:0-49570 GCA_024449915.1 Sweltsa coloradensis | reverse complement strand
TCCATGTGTAGTGAAATGGATCTTCGCTTCGTCGCTACGCTCATCCAAAATGTGAAAAATATGAATTATAATATTCATCCATACATCATAATTTATTTACCGGTAGCGGTAGTTCTTTCTGTAGCATTCGAATGGCATGTTGTCAGTTACTTACTTACTTACTTACTTCTATCTTCTTTCTCAAAGTCGATATTAAATAAGTTGTTAATAACTGTGGTTCGTGTTTTTTTGTATATTGACAATATACAAATATTACAACATAATTGATGAGCGAAGCGAAGATTTCAAATTTCACCGACCCAATCAACGACAATCACAAATATTGTTTTTTATATTTTTTAGGAGTAAGAAAACTTGGAATAATTTACCTAGTGCTGTCGAAATTGTCATATAGGCCTAGTCATTTTACTACAAAATATAACTAAAATGCAAGATTTGGCTCATCCTCCCAAGAAAAACATTAGTATGGGACCTTCAGTGGAGTCAGTTCCTGCTTTTTTCACTAATCAATAGGCCAAAAATGTCAGTAATTCTTACTTGCTGATGATGAAGACACTGACTGACAATTGCGTATTTGAATGCCGTTTATCAGTGTTGGGTCAGTTCTTTTTTAAAATAAACTTTTTAAAAGTTCAGTTCACAGCTCAAATAATGAACTTTTAAAAAGTTCAAGTTCTTTTAAAACCTAAAATTTTGAAAAGTTCAAGTTCGTCTAAAATATGAACTAAGTTCTTTTAAAAGTTATTTTGTAAAAAAATCACTATTTTATTAAAGGCAAGCGTACATCGTGTTAACTTTGTGAATCGTGCGTGATGTTGTCAAAATTAGCTGAATGTGCATCAAGGTAGGCCTACGATAAACGATAAATAGAGGCGAGCTCTGGCAATCATCGTCGAGGACCTTCCACCCTTCCCTTGACGACCTCCCCGACGACGATGACTATGACACAACAAACTATGACAAAGACGATGACGACCGCGACGTAAGAAACCCCCTTCCTCCCCTTTCTCGTTGGCTGGTTCTGACCAGCATGTGCCCCTCCTCCTTCCCCACTCCTTAGGTTAGAGTGGTTCATTATTACCTAACGGTTGACGCGTCCTTAATCCAAATAAACAAAAAAACTACCATGAACAACGATATGTTTTTTTTTAAGCGTCGACGGCTGCTCGGCGAACGGAAAGAACTTACAAATGAACTTTCTAAAACTGAAAAGTTCGTTCTCTGAATGACTTTAATAAGTTCAAGTTCATTCATTTAAAAAAAGAGTAAGTTCACTGAAAAGTTCGCAAAAAAGAACGCGTTCACGAGAACGCGTTCTTTTTAAAAGTTCCTTCCCCAACACTGCCGTTTATTGACTAGGCCCTATATGCATCAAATAATTAATTTTACGGATTTTTCCATAAATGTAAAACAGCTTTTAGCCAGGAATTGTTTTGTAAGATGAGAGGTAAACACCCAGCCTGCTTCAACACACAGACAATGAGTGGTACCTACTTTCTACTGGTAGAGATATGAGTCGGTTAATTTACCCTAAGATTACTCACCATAGTAAAAGTAGACTAGGAAAACGCTCAGTTGGACGCTTTTGTTGAGCGAGCACCGGTACGTGCAACACGACCCGAGTACGACATTCCCATAATGTTACATACCAATAAGTCTTTTAGGTCTTGACCGATTTAGCTGAAAATTTGTAAAATAGGAGAGAATGGATAAAATCCACCGCCATCTAGAGGACCTTGACATCATTTCTTTGGGAAAACTATTTTACTCTTGATTTCTTCTAGGTGGCAGTACATAGTGACCAGAATTCTTGTGCGACTTTTCGTTGCCATGGTAACGTTACTTTTGTTAAAAGATTTCTATCTACACTAGGCCTACTTATCGGATCAAATGTTATTTCTATCTACACTAAATTAACATATTCGTGACCGGACGGACATTCTAAATGATTTAGCTACCTCAGATTTTGTCGCCGTTTAGTTTAAAAAAAAAAACTTTAGATTAACTTTAATGTAACTTTATAACTTTTTTGAACGATTTTGCCACAAACCTAATGGCATTCAATCGGGAACGAAACTTGCGGATGGTCAAAATTGTCAACTCGATCCGCGCCTCCGTTTGACCGCTATCATGGGCCAAAAAAGCTGTGCGACTTTCCGTTGCCATGGGAACGGGACTTTGTTATAATGTAATTTCCATCTACACTACTTATCGGATCAAAAAAAAATAACATATTCGTGATCGGACGGACATTCTAAATGATTTGGCCACCTCAGATTTTGTCGCCGTTTAGTTTGAAAAAAAAAACTTTCGATTAACTTTAATGTAACTTTTAACTTTTTGAACGATTTTGCCACAAAACTATACAGCAACCCGCCTAGGTGGTATGTACATGTGTGCAAAATTTCAGGTCGATCAGAGAAACGGTGCGACCTGTATCGAAGCAGTAACAGAAAAAAAACCAAAAAAAAACAGACATTCGAGCCATAAGAGTCAAGTGGAGACGCTCGCTTCGTTCGCTCGAAAATTGGTTTACTTTTAAATTTCCATTTATATATTCCCACAACTCTTCAGAATGTAGGTACACATCAACATGGAAGAAAGTGAACCGAGTATTGGTTCACTTCTCTATTACGTGGCACTAATGCACATAGAAACAGTTCTTCAAGGCCTGGATTCTTCAAATAATGAAGTCAACAACAACAAAAGTATAACTCATTGGCAACAGCAGCATAAAAAATTACCATATCAACTGTAATTTTACCGATAAAATAGCTGAGATTTAATTTTACAGATAATCCAGATCAGTAATACATCGAGTGTCTACCTAAATAAGCGAGCGTTTCCATTTGACTCTGCCGGAAAAATTAGTCACTGTTTTTTTTTGTTTTTTTTTGTTTGTTTGTATGTCTCGCCATAACGTTCGAACGGAGGCTCGGATCGAGTTGAAATTTTGACCATCCGCAAGCTTCGTTCTCGATTGAATGCCATTAGTTTTGTGGCAAAATCGTTCAAAAAGTTAAAAAGTTACATTAAAGTTAATCGAAAGATTTTTTTCTCAAACTAAACGGACACAAAATCTGAGGTGGCCAAATCATTTAGAATGTCCGTTCGGTCACGAATATGTTAATTTTATTTTGATCTGATAAGTAGTGTAGATGGAAATTACATTATAAACAAACAACCGTTACCATGGCAACGGAAAGTCGCGCAGCATTTTTGGCTCATGATAGCGGTCGAACGAGGTTCGGATCGAGTTGAAATTTGGACTATACGCAAGCTTCGATCTGGATTGAATGCCATTAGTTTTGTGGCAAAATCGTTTAAAAAGTTACAAAGTTTCATTAAAGTTAATCGAAAGTTTAAAAAAAAAATTAAACGGCGACAAAATCTGAGGTGGCCAAATCATTTAGAATGTCTGTCCGGTCACGAATGTTAATTTTATTTTGATCCGATAAGTAGTGTAGATGGAAATTACATTTTAACAAAAGTAAAGTTACCATGGCAACGAAAAGTCGCACGAAGCTGGAGCTTTTTTGGCTCATGATAGCGGTTGCCCGAAGATTCAGATCAGGTTGAAATTTGGACTATTAACAAATTGTATAGCACGTGCTCGCTTATCAACGCGTCCAACTGAGCGTTTTCCTAGTATTAGTGGCTTGTGTACCATGCTGTACCGCTGGGAATACAATGAACCAGTATATTATTCTCAAGATAACTCGCAGATCAGCGGTGTTATCGAAGCACCACATGATGCTATTAGAATAGTTTTTTGAGGTACGGCTCAGCAGACTAGCGGCCACCGACGCTGGGTCACGAGTTGGTACTGGAAGATGGTGAAAAGAAGAACAAGGCAATTCAATGTATGCCAAGATTATGTTTAATGCTAATAATAGTGTATCCAAGATCATGAAATAATACAAACATAACAGAACAACAATAATGAAAAACCAATAGTATTGCTATTGCACTGCACGATGTAATATCAAACAATGAACTTGTTATAAATAATAATAATCAAACATATTAAACAATTGTTTCCCGACACCAAGTGTGATATAGGTAGGTAAAATTATGTAATACACCTTTGTTTATTTTATCATAATGAAATATAAAAAAGTAGTAGGCCTAAGAAAATAACTACCTATATACAGTTCAAACAAGTAGCCTGTTTGTAGAAATATCAAAGTGATGAATTGCAGTTTGTTAAACTCTACAATAACAATGCACAACATTGTGAGCACACTGTAATATTCATCATAGAAATAGCAAAAGAAAATTGACAGAATTGAATTTACAACTTATAGGCCCATTATCTTGTGATCCGTGAATCTCAAATGAAATAGAAATCTAGATTCTACACAATGCTGATTCAAGTACTGCCAGCGCCAGAGACTATTAATTATTGCTGCCCCATCGTAACAAAAAGAGTTATAGAATAGTGTTGATGTATATCAAGAAAATCGGCAGCCACCATCATCTTTCAAAGGTAAGCTGTTGGATCCTATATCACACCAACTCAGCCGATTGGCTTTCTATCAACATAACCTTAGTGTTGCAAACAAATGTAAACATCTTAAAATCACTCTTTATGTAAGGATATTACAATTGCAATTAAATAAAAATGTTACAATATAATTAATAGGTTTCTGAAAATATTCTAATTTCTTCAAAATTCAAATATCTAGGCCTAGTTAATAGGTACCTACCCAAAACAATCATGAACATTGAACAATAACCAATGAAGCAGAACCTAGAAGGCAATAAAATCTAAAAAAATATGTAAAGTAACTGGTTTTTGAAAATATACTATTAAAGAATAAAATCAGCAAACACATTATATTATATTATATTTATGTGCTATCATTTGGATGTATCCGAAGTGTCGGTTCTAGTACAAGTAGTTGAGTTCAGGCCGTAAACAAAGCGTTGATTTTGTCAGCGAGGTTATTTGTATCCGCTTTAACAATCACTGCCTGACAAACCAAACATCCTTGTTGAAGAAAGGTGTTGACTGATTCCCTTGTCAACAACACGCAGTTAGGAGATTGGAACGTATCTTCAATGTTTTCTGTGTCTGCACAAAGGTTTCTACAGAACACTACAGAGCAACTACAGAGCAACTACAGAGCAACTACAGAGCAAGGGCTACGCAAAGTTCTCCAATGGCTTAATAACAATCTACTAACTCTCAATAAAGAAAAGACTACATACATAACTTTCTCACCTCGAGCCACCCCTGAACCTGATAGACTTATACTGAAACTCCACGATAGTGACTGTAAAATCAACAATCAACAATGCGACTGCCATAAACTAGCAAAGGCAACTTCAACTAGGTATCTAGGAATTCAAATCGACCAGCATCTCAGGTGGAATGAACACATACAATTAATTATTAAGAAGGTCCGTTACACCATGACGAGCCTGTACAGTCTCAGGAACATTCTGACATTCGAAAACTTGAAAGTTGTTTACTTTGCTTTAATACAATCCATCCTCCAGTATGGAATTATCGGATGGGGAGGTACATATGACACACACATACAACAATTAATGTCTCTTCAAAACACTGTTCTAAAAATTATTCTAAAATTAGATCGGTATCACCCACCAATAACTTATACGTAAATACTAGAATCCTAGAAATTCGAAAATTGTATGTACTCTCTCTGCTTCGCAGTATGCATACAAATAAGATATCTATACCCCCAGACCCCACACAAAACTATAAGCTAGTCACTCGCTCGAGAAGTAATAAAGAAATATTTAATCATAGGGTAAATAAAGGAATTCAACAAAGACATGCCACATTTCTAGGACCAAAACTATACAACATCTTACCAATTAAAACCCGAAATATAAAGTCAAAGGACATATTCAACCTCCACTCAAAGAAATGGCTCCTTACCAAGTCAATAAGCTACATAACCAATGTTATAAACTGTAAATCATTCACAAAGTCAACATAATAACACGTGGACTATAATCCTCGTTAACTGCTGAAACAGAAATGCTGTTTCAAAAGCCATCAAAACACTGAACCAGATAAGTTAGAGGAATATTTAAATTTAATTTTAATTTGTAGCATCATTTTTAGTATAAGGAAGTAGACATGTATTTATCTAATGTTCCTAAGCATGATATCTTAAAGCCTAAACCTTTTTTCACTATAATCTTCATGCTTTTACCTACCTATAATAGGTATGTATATAATAGGTATAATGTACAATAATTGTACATTATATGATAAGAACTATTGTTTCGGATGTTTGGTAATAGACCCATAAAGATGTTTTTAATAAGTTTATAACCATGATTTCACTGTTATTTTAGTTTAATATTTATCAATGATCAACTGTTAACTTAGTTATTAATTATTAGTTTTTTTTTTAAGATTAGTTATGTTAATTCAAGGCACGCTCGTCTATTTTTGCATAGACAGAAATGGCTAATGTATACCCGCTACAAAATATTTGTACTGCCCATGCATTTACATTTTTGGATGGACAGTACACTATTTATTCCTAATGCATGCATTATCTATTCGTACGCCCTAATATTATGTGCCAATTTTATTTTATTTTATTGCTAAGAGATACGGTAATTAGTTCCTAAGTATGTCAATTAACCTTAGTATGTATTCACAATGAGAAAAAGTATGCTCCGCCTCAAGATTTACTCTTATTGGAGCATACAAATATCAAAATGTAACAACCATGTATACAAACAATATGGAAAAATAAACGATCAATCAAATCAAAAAACTTTCTTTCATCGTCATCAATAAGAAATTTTATTTCAAACTTGAACTCGTCTTTGTTCTCCGGTGGGCCGATGTACCTCGCGGCTGCCTGGAACTCCCCCGATGTCCTGCTGTACCTCCGGTGCAGAGTAAACACTTTGCCGTGCGCCGCCAGGACATTCGTGTAGACTAGTTCGTCTGCCGTCGAGTGCAGGAACATGTGGGGTAGGTCCCGCCACGTCTGGTCTGGGTGCACTGCGGCCGTGTGGGCCAGCATGGTCTCGGGCCGGCCACTCCAGCCGCAAGACTGCAGCACCGGGCATCTGTACTTGCGCTTAGAGCAGAGGTCGGCGTGCTTCTCTAGCTCACGCGTCGGCATGCGTAGCAGGCAGTCGACGCAGGGAAGACGGATTGTCTCACTAAGGCTCTCCGAGGCTATGTTTCTGGCAGTGATAAACATTGCCTGGCACAAAGGGCAGACAGTCATGTTGGCGTGCGACCGGCAACTATTGCACAAGCTGTGGCCGTTGCTACAGAGGTGTATGGGCGCGCACATGGTCTTACAACAGACCGGGCACTCCAGAACTTGCAAGATGCTCCTTTCCATGTCAGTCACACAGTCTCTTAGCTCTTCATCCTGTGCAGTAGCTCTACATTGAGTCTGAGGTGTTGGTGGTGCAACGTTGGGTTTTGATGCAAGCAGTATCAAGGTGTAGCTATCAGCAAAAGCCACCTGTTTAACAACCAGGTCTGGCGACTTAGGCAGTAGAGTTGGGACTAAGATGTCTTTCTTCCCTAGACCCAAGTGAACACTACCTTTACTACCGCACACCAGCACTTCACCTTCCACTGTTATCAGGGCACTGTGGTATATTCCACCAACAACCTCCACGATAGTGTGGTTTGCCAGACCTATCATCTGAGTAGGGGTGGATGTATGAACTCTTTCTCCCCGGTGCCCAAGAGTCCATTTTCATTATGACCAAAGACCAGACAGTCCCATCAAATCCGAGGGCAACAGTGTGCAAGGAACCACAGGACACGGCAGCTACAGATGACGATGGCACCGAAACTTGTTTAAAACTCATGTACATCCAGTGTTACCTGATTCCTGTGGACCAAACCCATAACAGCCACTAATCATGACACATTGAGAAGTAGAGAGAAGAACTACATGCCTTGAACCACATGAGATGTCAATAACTGGCTCAGATAGGTTGGGCACGCGAGTGAAAGATGTTTGGTTATTCTCATGACCAAGTCCTAGTTGGCCCCAACCATTGTATCCAGTCCCCCAAACCTCACCACTCTCAGCAAGAGCCACTGTGTGGTATTCCCCAGCAGCCACTTTCTTGATCGCCAGAGGCAGTCTGGTCACCAGGACTGGGGAGGGGCTTTTGTTGGTGTGACCGAGGCCCAGCTGACCAGAGTCATTCACCCCACATGAAAAAAGTTTACCCTTATTAGTGAGAAATATGGTAAACTGATCTCCACATGCAGCCTGGACTACTTTAACGGAGCCGAGTGTTGCAACGAGCATTGGAGCAGCAATTGTGTCCATCCGTCCGTTGTCTTGATTCTTCCCGAAGGTGTAGACCCGACCGGACGCACACACGACTGCCGAGTGGTCTGAGCCGCACGCCACCTGCACAACTGTTTCGTCTGAGAAGTAGGAGTCAATGCTCGGTCCAGGGGGTAGGTCCGTCCCCAATGCCAGGATACCAGGCTTCGTCAGAACAACGGTCTGCATCTCGTCTTTTTCAGCCATTCTGAAATATGAAACAATTAAAAATTTAACAAGGAAACTTGATGCCTCTATGATATATATATAATCTATATATATATTTCTGACTCCTGTTTCCAACTTGAGTTAGGTCAGGGGGTGGCTATAGCCACCAATTTTCTAGGGCCTTTTATGAGTTGTTAACACCGGCTTGCCAGGCCTGTCATGTCCTCTTCAGGTTCACTCGCACTTCTTCCCACCAGCTCACGCCATCCACTTCTGTCTTCCCACAGTTTTCTTGCTTCGACTTCTTCCCACTTCTCACCTTTTTCCTGTATATCATTTCTTATTTGATCTTTCCACTTCTCTCTTGGTCTACCGACTCGTCTTTTAACTTTGTCCCCACTTTCAAATTCTGTCCTTGGAATTCTTTCTTCTCCCATTCTTCTGACATGTCCATACCATCTCAACTCTTTCTCGATATTTTTTCAAATTTTGTTTTGCATATTCTAAAGAACAATGTAATTTTTAAAGTATTTATGCAAAAATGGATGTTGTAACTTAAAAAGCAACAAAGGTATGGTAGCAATAACCGCTAACCTAAAATAGTACCAATTTGACTCGACCGGCACATGGCGATAATGCTCGTAGCCAATATCGGACATGGTTTAGGCCTACTCTAAAAATATAAACAAAACTGATTTATTAAACGAGTGAGCGCAGCGAACGGAGTGATCTCCATTCGACTTAAACGGCCCTTATTCTGTTATTCTGCGTGTGTAAGTGTGTGTACGTTGAAAATCAGCCGAATCGCTGAACAGATTGCGCTGAAATTTTAAACGGACATCCGGTACGAGTTTATTGAGAACTGCTTACAAAATCAGCAAGATCTATTGCGATTTAAACCTACAAGAAATAATAAATTGAAAAATAGTCTTCCAATGTTTAGAAATTATTTTAACGACAATGGTTTAGATTTTGAAAAGATATTTTTTGTTTGTTATTTACCTGGCTGTGAAATGCCGTGCCCATGCAAGGTCTATCAAATGTTGAACGTCAAGGTACCCCCAAATTCCGCTCGTAGATTGAGTAAACCTTGCAATATTTACACGTATTTCGTACTGGCTATGTTTTCCTTGGTATTGTCACAGATGATGGACTACACTGCGTTATATGCATTTCAAAACATGTTTAATAATTTTTAAAATACAATCCAGAAATTACAAAATCTTTCCCGACCAGGGGATTGAACCCACGTCTCCCATATTTCGGCTATAAGGGCGCTTTAGCCAACAAGACTCGGGAAACGCCAAAGTCGTTGTTAGACGAGTGAGCGAGTCATGTGTTGAGTACCCGGGAACATTTGCATTTAAGATTGATAATTCAATTCATATAAATATTAGTTTTTTAAGTTTTGTTGGTATACGGGCGCGTCAACTGTAAGGCCATAATGCGCCTCTCTAGCCAATGATAGGCTAGGGAGGCCTAAGGTAGGGGGAAGAAAAGTAATGTTACGGGGTACTCAACACATGGCTCATTCACTCGTTTAACAACGACTTTGATGTTTCCCTAGTAATCAGATTGTTGCACTAATATAGTCCGGGGTCTATCCGCAAATTTGATGCTGAACCTTGGACAAATTGCAAGGGAATCGAATTGGGTATCGGATTTAAAAAAAAACAACAACTAAATAACCCATAAAGAACCCCCGAAAATCCCCATAGGGTGGGTGGGTCTAATCATCCCCAAAATGAAAATGTAATTTTAAAAAAAAAATTAAATGAAACCCAGTAGGTCTAACCATGGTTGGCCAAGACCCTATGTAATCAAAGCTTATTTAAGGGTCTTTCAAGTAAAAAATATTTCAATTGATCAAAATGAATTTTGTGGCAAAGGTCAAATTTTGGATTTTTTCAATATAGGCTAGGCCTAGTAATTTGGTAGGCCTAAACATTATTCTATTGGCACAATAATCATGTCTCATTGTTGTAAATAATTGGTAAATAGGCCATACTTGATACGGTAGGGGCTATAAGTCAATCATGGCAGAAAAAGGTTATTATTACAACTCAATCTGTAGGACCACTAACCTACAAGTGCAAAGTCAAAAATCTAAAATGTAATAAATACATAGGCCTAGCCGTACATACAATCATAGATATGGCCTATGTAATCAATAATTATATTTGAAAGTGTAACCCTGCTAAGAAAATATAATTTTGCCATTCATCCCAAGTAGGCTAGGCCTACACGTAAAATAATTAAATGTACCGGTACCTAGGCTAAAGTAAATAAAAAAAAAATAAAAAAAATAGGTCCTACACTCCTACCATAATGCAAATTTGCTCAATAAATTCCACACTATTCATAAAAGAATCAAAATAGGGAAGAATTGCTTCTTTACAAATTGTTTAGGCCAAAATGCCTGCCGAAAATAATATCGGCCTATTAATAATGACATATTATTATGGTCACAACAAATAGGCTAGGCAGCAGCACTTGGCGGACCGGTAGCAATGAGTCCGTGGACCACCGGTTGGGAACCACTGCTCTAAAGGACGTAAGCCTAGAGTGCGTTCCGAATCGTGCTGCGACAGCATCTGCAGTGCACTTTGACTAGTCCGTAAGTACCTGTAAGTAAGTAACGCTACGTCGAGTAGTCCGGAAGTCGCCGGAGGTTCTTGGCCCGGCACTTGGAGCATTTGGTGGAGTGGGGGTAAATCAAGATGTCAGCAACTGAAGATTTACGAAAGGACTGTTGAAAATTACATTTAAACTGTAAGGATGTGTGGAGAAGGCCTAGTCCATTAGTAATTCCAAGCGGCCTAGTATAGGCCTATAGGCCTACACTGTAACGGAAAGGATTTTGGGTGCGCTCTTATCGATTATATCCTAGAACTAGCGCGGCGCACTGTAGCCAGCGGAAAGTTCGGCTAACCGAACGAAAGTACACCTTTAACATAAGTAGTATAACAAGGCAATATAGCAGTGTTAACAAGGTGCATAAAAGTTGGACCCCCCTAGCCGAAGACGTGCCGTTGACTGACCCCAACCGAAAGAGGGCTGTAGATATTTGCACCCACTGAGGTGCGTCGAGGAGGTTTTATGCTATTTTCACCTATGTTCTGCGCATGCGCGGGTGTGTCCAACATTTAATATTCTATTTGCACCGACGTGAAATGAATAACCTGAAGGTGCGCGTTTTTTCTACCCAACTTTTATACACTAACGGAAAGGATTTCGGGTGCGCTCTTTTCGATTATATCCTAGAACTAGCGCGGCGCACCGTAGCCAGCGGAAAGTTCGGCTAACCTAACGAAAGTAGGGCTCCCATTCGTACCGTTTTAGCCGGGACAGTACCTTTTTTGAAGTAGTGTCCCGGCTACAAGTAGCCGGGACACCTAATTGTCCCGTTTTTTAGAATGGCTAACGACCGCGCTATTTTTACGGTCTAGCATTTGAATCGCCGCGCCTGCAATGCAACTCTTTACCCCGACCATGGCCAGTTACCAACCACTCACCAAAAACCATTGATATTAAACACCTATTGTAGCCAAAAACGAACTAGTATAAAGATTCAAGAAGTCAAGGTCAAGATCCAGGCTGCCAACAGTCAGAAGAAAGTGTTATTTTACCGATAAACTATAGACAGATTTTCCTTTTTTGCGAAAAAGTAACAAGAATATTGAAGGGATTGTTTAGTGTACAATGTGTTGTGACTTTAATATATCTCCTAATTTTCGTTTCAACGTTAACATTTTCGGGAATAGGCGCGTAGGAAGGGGTGGGGGATGGGGGGAATTATCCCCACTTTTTGCCGTGACCCCCCCCCCCCCCCACTTCAGAAGAGCAATTTCGACAATTTCCCATTCTTGTTGGACGTGATCGCGAACGTAATGATGCATTTCAATGGTTGTAACATGATCTATATCGTCACTACCCCCCTTTTTTTTATAGTTTTATAGTTTTTACTCCTAAAAAATGCATTAATTTGGTATCGCATTCAGACCACTTATTTTTTCTAGAATGCACCAAACACACTCTAAAAACCTTATTTTCAAAAATTTCGCCTGCGGCGCTGTAGTTGGGGGGCAAGCCCCCCAAACCCCCCGTCCTGGTGCCCTAAAATAGTTGTCCCGTTTTTGAGCTTTTGTATTATGGGAGCCCTAAACGAAAGTAGTTTTGTAAAGGAAAGGATTTCGGGTGTAGCGTCCATTAAATGTTGGCCACCTCCGCGCATGCGCAGAACATAGGTGAAAATAGCATAAAACCTCCTCGGCGCACCTCAGTGGGTGTGAATAGACACTCCGCCGAAAGAGTAGGCCTAGGCTACCCTACCTACCAAAAGTACTGCTAGGCCCTAGGCCTAGGAATAGGCCTACCTACAGTAGCCTACACAGAGCATGCACTAAGCCCAGACAAGCCATGTGCCTCGCCCTAGACTCAAAGACTACTTTGACCTAGCCTGCCTAGGTAGGAACTCTAGCTACGTAAATTTCATCAATATTCTCAAGACAAGTGTTTATTAAAAGTGAACGCCAAAGCAGAGTTGGGGTGATTTCGAGGAGTTACCCAGCCGTCATGAAACGTGATGTGAACTTGAAAAAGTATGTGAACTAGGCCATGGATCTAGGAGTAAGACAATTAACCTCGTATCAATTAAATTAGGCCTAGGCCTACCTACCTTAATATTGAGCGCCGCGGCATGTGAGAGTGAGGTTATGACTTCTTCTAGCAGGTAGAAAACTTCTTTATCGATCGACTCATGATCGACTCTGCTTCCAGTGTTGCCAATAATACCCCGCCAAAGCACCAAGGCCGCTACTACCAACTTAAAATACCGCCTGCACCGTTAACTTTGATGAAATCGCAAAAAAGTGCTTCATATACAAAATAACTAGGTAAACGCCAAAGTCGTTGTTAAACGAGTGAGTCAGCCATGTGTTGAGCACCCGGTAACATTACTTTTTTCCCCTACCTTAAGCGGCCGTCACACGATTGAGAAAATCGCGCGAGTTGGCTCGCGCGAGTAGCTCTCTGGGAGTAGGCCTGCACTTATTTACATGGAACTCGCCGCCTCCCCGTCAGACGGTGAGCCAGCGAGCCGCCACGAAAAATGTCCAGCTTGTTCAACTTCCTAGCGAGTCGAGGTAGGGAGAGCCAATCAGAACCCACTACCGCAACACGTGACCAGTGAACACCAATAGATGGCAAGGATGGTAATAAACTCGCGCGAGCTAACTCGCGCGAGTTTATTACCATCCTTGTCACACGACAGACAATGAAGGTAACAATAACGCCACCTATTGGTGTTCACTGGTCACGTGTTACGGTAGTGGGTTCTGATTGGCTCTCGCTTCCTCGACTCGCTAGGAAGTTGAACAAGCTGGACATTTTTCGTGGCGAGCGCGAGCTCGCGCTCGCTGGCTCACCGTCTGACGGGGGGCGGTGAGTTCCATGTCAATAAGTGCAGGCCTACTCCCAGAGAGTTACTCGCGCGAGACAACTCGCGCGATTTCTCGATCGTCTGACGGGGCTTTAGGCCTCCCTAGCCTATTATAGGCTAGAGTGGCGCATTATAGCCTTACAATTGACGCGCCCTTATACCAACTAAACTTAAAAACCCTTTTATTCATACGAATATAGTTATCAAAGTTAAATGCAAATGTTCCCGGGTTGACTCAACACATGACTCGCTCACTCGTCTAACAACGACTTTGGCATTTCCCTAGTTAGGGTATTTTGTATATGAAGCACTTTTGAAGCACATTTAAAACTGTTCGTAAGGCCGCGTTTACACTAATTGGTTTAGTTATAAGGGGATAGGAAATATGTGTTGAATTGTTTACGTTTTTGTCCTAAGAAATTGTTATAACAAAACCATAATTTTTATGACGGACCAATCAGACGTTTTGTTATACGACGTACAATGAAAAGGAGTAACTTCATTATGACAGGCCACTGAAACATTACTTACCAATCAAGCTTGGCAAAATAAAATTTGCATGTTATTACGTTTAAATTAATTAGAAAAAAGAACTTGGTTGAACTATTACGTTTAAATTAATAATCGCAAATTCTATTTGGCCAAGCTTTTCGAGGATGCTGTTATGGGACACTGTACGTTTATGAATTAAGAATGCGCAAATGTGGAAGGGTAGATGAGCTTGGCCCTTTTTTTAGATCTCATTTCTTTTGAGTTGTGTAAGGTTTGGCTGTATTTCTACAAGTTTTTGTTATCTGTGTTATTAATTAATAGAAATTAGGGATGCACATCGATACTTTTTTCATTATCGATTATCAAAATGGTAAAGTCATTATCGAATCGAGATTATCGATATCACCAACAAAGCCTGTTCCGACCTATAAGTGGAACCTCAAGTGTGGCAAGTGTAAGTCAAAACAATACAATTGTGTTTCTTTTGCTGCCTCGCTGTCATGTGTTTATGGTTTCATCATCGACTTATAGCTCATTTCCAAACATAAATCTCCAGTGTGACACCATCAGCCCAGCCAGTGCATGGCACAACGTGAGATAATAGTTTGGTCGTGCACTATTGACCAAATATTTGATATTTCGATAATCGATCATGGATTTTGTTGATTGATTATCGAAATAATATCCAATATTGATTATCGATCGATAATATCAATTATCGTGTGCATCCCTAATAGAAATGAAAGAAATCACTCCCCATGTCTCTCATATAATCTGTCAAATTGTCTTGCGGTGCTTTAAACATTCCAACAACATCATCAGCTCTCGTATTCTCTCACCCAGTATGTCTAGCAGCAATGGCCGCACCCGATCTCTCACATCACCACAACATCTCAAACAATTCTCACCATAAAAGTTTATAGACTCGGTGTTGCAACTTAAGCATCAACAATCACTCATCATGAGTATCAGCAGGAAATGTAAACTGCTTACCAGATCTAGTATTATTGTGGCTTTCATGAAGAAACTGCATGCTAGAGGTTATATTATAATCTTTTTTGAAAAAAAACCCCTGTAAAAAAAAGGTTTTAAATGAAAAACCAAGCTTTTTGTGCCCTTTGATTTTAAATTTTCCTTTTTTTGGGTATTTATTTATTAATAAAAACCCTACGAACAAAAAAAAAAAAATTTTAAAGAACTTGTTGAAGTCATTTTTAAATTGACATACCAACTTAAATGCAAACAAACAATCGATGGTCCAAGACCCAATCCCTTCTATCGGGCCAAAAAGCAAATTGTTAAAGAGAGCTTTAAAAAACTGATTTAAAAAAAGAAAACTAGTTGGCGGGGGGGCAGAAGGGGGATTTTTGAGTAAGGTGGCCTATATTTACTAGGGCCTATATGCCCTTTTTTTGGAAGATTTTTTAAGCGTTTTTAGATAAAAGCTTTAACAAAAAAAAAATTTAAAAATTAAATTTTGTTTTATCCATAAAAACAAAAAAAAATTCTCTTTTTTTCCCAAAAAAGGGCCCAGATAGAAGGTATTGGTTCTTCACCATCGTTTTGTAAAAAAATTGGACCATTAGGTGCTAAAAAAGCGCCCCCCTCGAACTTATTTTCCCACTGGGATTTTTTTTTTTAGAAAACAATCATGTTTATTTAAACCATTTGCATCCCATCCCGACGGGGTTTTGGGGCTTTTGGGGGCACCGGGGGTTTGGGTCTAAAGTTAATTTTAAAAAAAAAAATTACCTTTTTTTCCCCCTCAAAGTTTTTTTTAAATTTTTCCCAAATTTTCTTTCAAAATAAAATTTAAAACAAAAAATTTTATTTTTTTTTTTTTAAGTTTAAGGGAAAACCTGAAATAATTTTAGCAATTTGGGCGTGAAATTGCCATTGGGTAAATTTTAAAATCCCAAATAAAACTTAAAAATGAAAGGGGTTTTTTGGCCCCACCTCCCAAAAAAAAAACATGGGTTATGGACCTTCAGGGGAGTCTTTTCCCCTTTGTTTTTTTTTTTCCCCAAAATTTAAATGGGGCCAAAAATTCAGAAATTTTCTTACTTGTGATGAAAAGGGCCCACTGACTGACAATTGGGGTTTTTGGGAATGCCTTTTTTAATTGGGCCCTGGGCCCCCTTTTTTGCATCAAAAAATTTAAATTTTTCCCGGATTTTTCCATAAAACCCCATCCCTTTCCTTTCCCCTTTTTTCCTTTTTTTCCTTTTTGGGGCCAGGTTTTTTTTTTGTAAATTTCGAGGAAAACCCCCAGCCTGTTTTCAACAACAGACAAGGGAGTGGTACCTCCTTTCTACCGGTAGAGATAGACTAAAAATGAGTGGGTTTTAATTTTTCCCCAAAAGTTTTTGGCCCTTTACCCCCCAATTTTGAAATCCAAATTAAAAAAAGGGGTTTTTCCTTTTTTAAAATTTCCCATTTAATATTCTCACGACTTCAGAATGTGGGTAAAAACATAAAAACAGGGATAAAAGTGAACTGAGTTTTGGGTTTTTCCCCTTCTCTATTTACATGGCACAATCCCAATAGAAACATTTCCCAAGGCCTAGATTTTTTTAAATCAGAAGTTAAAAACAAAAAAGGAAACCCCTTTTTGGCAAAAAGGTAAACCATTTACTTACCAACTTTAGGGGGGGTGACGGGTTTACTATAGTTTCTATGGGGAAAGATCCCCTCTATCTGTCACTCCTAAAAATTTTATTTTTTAATATTGGTTTAAAAATTTATACATTAAATAAATCAAATTTTTAAAAAAAAAAAAAAAAAATAATAAAAAAAACCCAGCAAAAAAAAAAATTTTCCCAATTAACAAAAATTTTTTACCGGAAAATTTAGCAGAGATTTAATTTTACAAGATAACCCCAGATCATTTAATACATGATTTGGCCCCTACCTATTTTTGGGTGGCTTGTTTTACCATGCTTTTCCCCCGGGGGAAAATCAATGTGGGCCCCCGGGTATATTATTCACAAAAATTAAACCGCGGGATCATCGGTTTTTTTTACGAAGCACCACAATTTGCTTTTAAAAAAATGGGGTTTTTTAGGGGGTCCGGCTTAAGCAGCCCAAGGGGGCCCACCGACGTTTGGGTCACGATTTTTTTGGAAACGGGAAAAGAGGGTTTAAAAAAAGAAAAACCCAAGGGGCAAGGGAAATGTCCCCCCAAGAAAATTTTTTAATGCAAAAAAATAAGGTGTATCCAAGACCCTGAAAAGGCCAAAACAAACATTATGGGCCCTAATAAAAACCAAAGGGGCCAAAAAGGGAAGGAAAAACCCCTGGGGCCCAATATTTTTGGCACTGCCCAAATGTAAATAAAACAATAAATTGGTTATAAATAATAATAACCCAACCATCCCCAAACCAAGGGGGGATAAAATTTATAAAATTTAAATGTAATACCCATTAGTTTTTTTTTTATATAACATAGGGCTAAATGTAATACAAAAAAGTAGAAAAGAAAAAATTATACTAAAAAACCCCACAGTTAAAAACAATTTTAGCCAAAACTTTTTAGTAGAAATATAAAAGGGGGGGGGGGCTTAAATTTGCATTTTTGGTAAAACTGAACAATCCCACAACAAAAAGGGACCCACTTTTGAAATTTTCCCAATCATAGAAAAAAGAAAAAAAGAAAATTTAAAAAAGGGAAATTAAATTTAAACAGCTCATTACCCTTGTGATTCCGGGGGAATCTCAAACCCAAATCTCATATGAAAATAAAAAATCTAGATTCAAACAAATGCGGATTAAAGGGTAAAAAGCCAGGGCCAAGAATTTTTAAAAATTTATTGCTGGAAAAATCATAAAAAAAAAAGGATTTTATAGTGTTTAATGTAAAAATCCAGAAAACCCAGCAGTTTCCATCACTTTTAAAATTTAAGCTGTTAGTTTTCCTATCTCAAAAAAAAAAAAACCAAAATAAAATCACCCAAATTTTGGCTTTCTTTAACAAAACCCTTTGGTGTTGCAAAAAAATGTTAACATTTTGAAATCACTCTTTATGAAGGGAATATTAAAAATTTGAAATTTTAAAAAAAAAAATTATTAAAAATATCATTTTTTTTCCTAAAAAAGGGTTTCCCAAAAAATTTTTCCCAAAATTTTTAAAATATCTAGGTCTAGAAAAATTTAGGTACCTACCCAAAACAATCATAAACCATTAAAAACCAATAACCAATGAAGCAGAACTTAAAAGGCAATAAAACCCAAAAAAAAAAATATGAAAAGTAACGGTTTTTATTGAAAATTACAAAATTAAAAACTAAAATCAAAAAAACCACTTTATATTTTATTTTAGGGTGCCATCATTTTGGATATATCAGAACTGCCCGGTTCTAGTCCCTATTTTCCCCGATTTTCAGGCGAAAAAAAACGTTGATTTTTTTCAGCTAGGTTTTTTTTGAAACCCCCGTTTTAAAAACAATAAATTTGCCTAAAAAACCAAAAAAATTCCTCTTTGGGGAAGAAGGGTTTACTGATTCCCTTGCCCAACAACCCCACAGTTGGGGAGATTGGAACCCCGTCTTCAATTGTTTTTGTGTCTGCACAAAGGTTTCTACAGAATTTTTCCCCCTCATCGTCATCAAAAAGGGAAAATTTTGTTTTTTAAATTTAAAACATTTTCTTTTTTCCCTCCGGGGGGGCCGATTTTACCCTCGGGGCTGCGGGGAAAACCCCCCCCGATGCCCCCCTTTTGTACCCCCGGGAGCAAAAGAAAACACTTTGCCGTGTTGCCGCCAAGACGTTCGTGTTGATTAGTTCGTCTGCCGTCGAGTGCAGGAACATGTGGGGTATGTCCCGCCACGTCTGGTCTGGGTGCACTGCGGCCGTGTGGGCCAGCATGGTCTCGGGCCGGCCACTCCAGCCGCAAGACTGCAGCACCGGGCATCTGTACTGGCGCTTAGGGCAGAGGTTGGCGTGCTTCTCTAGCTCACGCGTCGGCATGCGTAGCAGGCAGTCGACGCAGGGAAGACAGGATGTCTCACCAAGGCTCTCCAAGGCGACGTTTCTGCCTGTGATAAACATTGCCTGGCACAAAGGGCAGACATTCATGTTGGCGTGCGACCGCAACTATTGCACAAGCTGTGGCCGTTGCTGCAGGGGGTGTATGGGCGCGCACATGGTCTTACAACAGACCGGGCACTCCAGAACTTGCAAGATGCTCCTCTCTCGTGTCAGTCACACAGTCTCTTAGCTCTTCATCCTGCGCAGTAGCTCTACATTGACGCTGAGGTGTTGGTGGTGCAATGTTGGGTTTTGATGCAAGCAGTATCAAGGTGTAGTTAAGAGCGAAAGCCACCTGTTTAACAACCAGGTCTGGCGACTTAGGCCGTAGAGTTGGGACTAAGATGTCTTTCTTCCCTAGACCCCAAGTGAACACTACCTTTACTACCGCACACCAGCACTTCACCTTCCACTGTTATCAGGGCACTGTGGTATATTCCACCAACAACCTCCACGATAGTGTGGTTTGCCAGACCTATCATCTGAGTAGGGGTGGATGTATGAACTCTTTTCTCCCCGGTGCCCAATGAGTCCATTTTCATTATGACCAAAGACCAGACAGTCCCATCAAATCCGAGGGCAACAGTGTGCAAGTCACCACATGACACGGCAGCTACTAAGATGACGATGGCACCAAAACTTGTTTAAAACTCAATGTAGGCCTACATCCAGTGTTACCTGAGTCCCGTTCACCAAAACCCATAACAGCCACTAACCAAGACAACAGTGAGAAGTAGAGAGAAGAACTACATGCCTTGAACCACATGAGATGTCAAGAACCGGCTCAGATAGGTTGGGAACCTTAGTGAAAGATGTTTGGTTGTTCTCATGACCAAGTCCTAGTTGGCCCCAACCATTGTGTCCAGTCCCCCAAACCTCGCCGCTCTCAGCAAGAGCCACTGTGTGGTATTCCCCAACAGCCACTTTCTTGATGGCAGGCAGTCCGGTCACCAGGACCGGGGAGGGGCTTTTGTTGGTGTGACCGAGGCCCAGCTGACCAGAGCCATTCTTCCCACACGAATAAAGCTCACCCTTACTAGTAAGGAAGATGTTAAACTGATTTCCACACGCAGCCTGGACTACTTTAACGGAGCCGAGTATTGCAACGAGCCTTGGAGCAGCAATTGTGTGCATCCGTCTGTTGTCTTGATTCTTCCCGAAGGTGTAGACCCGACCGGACGCACACACGACTGCCGAGTGGTCTGAGCCGCACGCCACCTGCACAACTGTTTCGTCTGAGAAGTAGGAGTCAATGCTCGGTCCAGGGGGTAGGCCCGTCCCCAACGCCAGGATACCAGGCTTCGTCAGAACAACGGTCTGCTGATCTTCATCAGACTCAGACTCTTCCTCATACTCAGACTCTTCCTCAGACATTCTGAAATACAATACAATTTAAAATTTAACAAGGAAACTTGATGCCTCTATGATATTTTTTCAAATTTGGTTTTTGCATATTTCTAAAGAACAATGTAATTTGTAAAGTATTTTTGCAAAAATGGATGTTGTGACTTAAAAAGCATGCGAATGGTAGCAATAACCGCTAACCTAAAAAAGTACCAGTTTGGCTCCACTGGCACATGGCGATAATGCCAGTAGCCTATATTGGACATGGTTTACTCTAAAAATATAAACTAAATGATTTATAAACTGCATTGTACATCATGCACTAATAGTCCAGGGTCTATCCACAAATTTGAGGCTGAACCTAGGACAAATTGCAACAGAATCGAATTGGGTGTCATTGGATTCAGAAAACAAACTAAATAACCCATAAAGAATACCCTAAAATTCCCATAGGGTGGGTGGGTCTAATCATCCCCAAAATCAGGGGTGCCCAACGTACGGCCCGCTGGCAGCATGCGGCCCGCCAAGCCATTTGGTCTGGCCCTCACTCTCATACACGGACCCGCGTTTTTTATATTTTTTTATATATATATATGATATTTAACCTTGGCTTTATAGTAGGCGACTATGAAGTTGTTATGTTAGTACTTTAGACAGAAATTAAAAAAGTGACTACACCGGGGTTTGAACCCGGGACCTTAGCTGTCCGGGCTATGCTCTTACCAACTGAGCTATGCAGCCACCAATTTAAAACTGTCTAAATTCTTGGTCTGTTTACATTGTTAATAACGTGTGTAGAGCAGCTGAATGCACTGCCTATTAGACTACATACGAAATTAACTGGAGAATACAAACCATCTCTGTAACCCTAGGGTTGGGATATAGGCCTATGATGTTTAACCTTGGCTTTATAGGCGACTATGACGTTATGTTAGTATGTACTTAAGACAGAAAGTCACTTTTTTAATTTTTTAATTTCTGTTTAAAGTACTACTACTACTACTACTACTACTACTACTACTACTACTACTACTACTACTACTACTACTACTACTACTACTACTACTACTACTACTACTACTACTACTACTACTACTACTACTACTACTACTACTACTACTACTACTACTACTACTACTACTACTACTACTACTACTACTACTACTACTACTACTACAACCTACTATATGTACGTAAGATTAAATAAACAATATACGTGGTAAACCTAAAGAAGTAAATTTAATTATTTAAAGATGGTAACATATATATATATATACCAGACCTACATATGATTTTAAGTGCAGCAAAAACGATCTTGGCACTCCCCGTGTGTCCCACAACGATATAAGACTGATTGTACTAAGGGTAGTTTTGTCTTCAGGCCAAGCTTTTAGCTTAGTTTCTTAAATGTCGAGGAGGGAATGTCCCCCCCCCATTGTTATCTTTAGCGAAATCCGGCCTAACTGGCTAGCCTCCGGATCAAACATGTGATGCTTGGGCGGGGGATGGGTGGAAGTGTACTGACCAAGCAAGCAATGCGAAGGATAGTGTTCAATTAATAGCATCCGAATAAGGTGGTCGCGAAAAGTTATTCTATGCGAATTTCCAGAAAGTGTTTCAAGTGTCTAGTTACGTGCATTTCCAAGTGTAACATTTATTTGTTTGGTTAAAAAAAAAGTCGTTAGGTATCAAAAGATTTAAAAATAAAATTATAAAATAGATAGCGAGTGCCGCGTATTTAACAAAAGTGGACCGATCTTTATTTTTGCGAGCCACATAACGATAAAATTGTGTGCTTTATATGCAGAGATGTTATCGCAGTGTTCAAAGAGTACAAATTAAAATGGCAATACGACTCGAAACACAAAAGTGAGAATGAGAAATATACAGGGTCAAACTGAAGCAAAACCATGTATCTCCGCAATGTATGTTCAAAAAGGAGATAACTGAGAACCAAGCATCTGTCCGTGCTAGTTATCAGGTTGCCCACTTATTAGCGTCGGGAGGATGACCATTCTCGGATGGGGAATTAATAAAGAAAAGTATGCAAGCTGTTATTGAAATATCATTGATGCTATCAGCTTGTCACGCAATACAAGAATAGGAGAGGATTGCATTATTATTCCACAATCTATAGCCTTTTCAAATTATGTTAAATTTTAGGTGATAGGCTTATTCGGGCATTTTAATATGTGGCCCGCCAACATTTAAAATTTATGTCATGTGGCCCACTCTAAATAAAGTTGGGCACCCCAGGAAAATGTAATGAAATTGGATACAAAAAAAAATTGAAACCTAGTAGGCCTAACCATGGTATGCCCAATGTAATCAAAGCTAATTCAAGGGTCTTTCAAGTAAAAAATATTTCAATTGATTAAAATTGAATAATAATTAATTTTGCGGCAAAGGTCAAATTTTGTAGGCCTATTTTTTCAATATGTATATAGTAATTTGGTAGGCCTAAACGTTATTCTATTGGCACAATAATGTTTTACGATTGTCTCATTGTTGTAAATTAGCGATTTTCAAAGTCTGGGTCGTGTCCCAAACTTGGGACAGTGAGGATTTGCTTTTGGGACACCAAGAAAATTGGGTAATGGAACCAAATATTAGGTAGAAGTCAGTAAAATATAGCAGAAATAATTGTTTTTAACAAAATTAATAAATTTGCAAAAAATTGTGACTTGCTGCATTGTCCCGTTATAAGCTCGGGGCCAGACTCTCCTGTTGTGATCTTTTGAAGTCCAAATGAGTCATTCTTTGAAGATATTATGTAGGCCTATGAAGGATGTGTAGGTAGAAAATTACCCTCCCTCAAGTATTTGTCTCATTGATACAAACGACCATTGTAGCAATTTAACGCCTATTAACTCCGGAAATATAAATCAACCAGACCTGTCAATCATTTGTGTCACACGAATAAGACTAAGGCCCGTTTCCACCAAATGGATGCTAAACTCGAGTTTAACTAAGCTCCGCTTATCTTTAAACTTCAGTTTAAACCATGACCGATTCCACCACATTTTATTCACCTCCGTTTAGCTAAGCGGAGTTTATTTTGTAAGGATGTCTGTGATTGGTTCTTCAAAAATCACGTGATCTTGTCTCCACGGTCAGCTGTTGAACAAGACAGTGCGACACACTGACAACATAACCTATGAAAAATGAAAATACGTTCGCGTGGTACTAACTACTCGGAGAGTGAGAAAATCTTGCTGTTACAAGTTGTTGAACAGTATAAACACGTATAAACCGGTATAAAGACGTAATAGAAAACAATAAAACCGATTCCACATCATCACATCGTCAAAATCACAGCTTGTTATATGTGGAATCGAATATCGTACTGGCGGTGAGTCCAGTTTAAGCTGTTAAACCGCACCCCAGGTAGGGTTTAGTTTAAGCTCGGTTTAAACTCGAGTTTACTTCTGGTGGAACGCATTTTCAAGCTAACCGAGGTTTAAAATATTTAAACTCGAGTTTAAGACTTGGTGGAATCGGGCCTAAGAGGCGCTTGGTGGATTAGGAGTAGGACCCTTGGAGTTTGACCACAACCCTTTGCTGCCCCCAATCTACAAGGGTGGCAGTAGAATACCATTTGGTTCGTCAGGTCAAGGCTTTCAGTTGCTCAGTAGCCCTCGTACAGACATATTTTTGTTGGTGTGGTTAGACACTTATTAGAAAGCAGTAGAGTACCGTGGCCATAGAGGCCCTAAGCCTGAACAAAAATTGAGCTTAAATGTGACAGTAATAACGGCGGGTCCTGACGATGGGAGGGGAGGAAGGTTATTCAGAAGGAGTATTGGGACGCGGTGATTTGCTTGAATAATAATTGGGACTTGGGTGAAAAAGTTTGAAGACCGCTGTATGTAAATAATTAGTAAATAGGCCACACTTGACACGGTATAAGTAAATCATGGCAGAAAAAGGTTATTATTACAATCTGTAGGACCATGAACCTACGAGTACGTAGTCAAAAATCTCAAAATCCAATAAATAAATAAATACATACATAGGCCTATAGAATTATAGATATGGCCTGGGTAATCAATAATTATATTTGAAAGTAACCCTGCTAAGAAAATATAATTTTGCCATTCATCCCAAGTAGGCTACACGTAAAATAATTAGGCCTCAAGTGTAGGCCTACCGGTGGGCTAAAGCAATTTTTTTTTGCAAAAAAAATACCATCATGCAAAATTGCTCATAGCCTATATACATAATATACCGGTAATGGAATATTATCATGGTTACAACAAATAGGCAGCAGCACTTCGCGGACCAGTAGCAATGAGTCCGCGGACCACCAGTTGGGAACCACTGCTCTATAGGACCTAAGCCTAGCGTGCGTTCCTAATCGTGCTGCGACAGCATCAACAGTGCACTTTTACTAGTCCGTAAGTACCTGCAAACGCTATGTCGAGTAGTCCGAAAATCGCCGGAGGTTTTTGGCCCGGCACAAAGAGCATTTGGTGGAGTATGGGGGTAAATCAAGATGTCAGCAACTGAAGATTTACAAAAGGACTGCTGAAAATTGCACCTAAACTTTAAGGATGGCCATGATGTCCATTAGTTGGCCTATGCAAAGTTTTAGTTGGAAATGGAACAAGGGTAGTATGACAGAATGGCTAATTTTGCCCCAATTTTTGTTGTTGTTCAAAACCATGCAAAATCACTAGTAAATTAAAAACAAACATGCGGAAACACACCTTTACCGACAATATCCAAAAAAAAAATATGAAAAAAACGTAGCGAGGAGTGACGCGGCCTAGGCTTAGGCCTACCTGCTGAGATACCTTACAAGAACATAATAAAACAATCCAAAATAGAATCATCACGTTTTTGCTGTTATAGTAACAAAACAAACTTCAAAACCTTTAACGTCGCTATTTTAAACAAAAGTTCTTTTGTGGTGAAAGTCATTAATATTTAAAATAGCGACGTTAAAGACTTTGTAGGTGGAGTATTTTAGTGAAAAAGGTTGGTAGGCCCAATATGCATAGTCAATGACTACGTATTACAGCACGTTTAATTCCCATTAAACGAAAGCACTTTGGTTCAAAACGATTGCCGAGTCTGATATACATATCGAATTTGACCCAAAGCGATTCCGATCCAATTCACTTTATATGGAAGCGAGTTGGAGTATTCGATCGGAAGGCTTGAACTTGATATAGGGCCTACACTTCAAAGCGGTTCCGTACGACACGCCCACACCATCTCGCCACCTCCTGTGATCTGTTGTTCATTGGCATTGGCAGTATAGGCTTCCCGTTTTCGCTCACTTCCTTTGAATTCTCAACCTTGGGACGTCAAAGCTAGTAGAAGATAATTATTAATTCTATGACGAAGAGGTTATGGCTGGCCTTTAGTGCAGCCATGTTGGATCCACTTTGAAACTAGAAATCAGTTTGGGTTGTTTGATATACGGCGCGTATTTCAAACCGTTTCCTTTCAAAGCGTTTTGAACAAACCACTTTGGACGTTCTGTAATATGTAGTCCTTGATGCTGCAGGCGTAGCATCCGCAGCAGATTCGGAATGCACTCCTTAGCTAGGCTTATCAGGCCTACTTTTATGGTGGGGACCACCCAATTGTCTTCGGAGGAGAAAAGTAGGGGAGGGGGCGCGAGGGCCTACGCGCTTCGCGCCCCCCCCCGCCTCCTACCATAACCTAGGCCTATGCTTTTCCCAGTTGACTGACCCCAACCAAAAGAGTAGGCCTACCTACCAAAAGTAGGCCTACTGCTAGGCCCTAGGCGTAGGCTAGGAATACTACGGTAGGGGGCTACACAAAGCATGGCTAGGTAGGAACTCTACGTAAATTTTATCAATATTCTCAACTCAAGACAAGTGTTTATTAAAAGTGAACGCCGAACGAGCTGTTAGAGACGCTCGAAACCAGCCCAAAAAAGCAGAGTTGGGGTGATTTCGAGGTGATACCCAGCCGTCATGAAACGTGATGTGAACTTGAAAAAGTATGTGAACTAGATTTAGAGTATAAATAATTAACCCTCGTATCAATTAAATTTAGGCCTAGCCCCTTAGGCCCTACCTTAATATTGAATTATTGACAGAGCGCCTCGGTAATCGGCCCTGGTTAATCGGTTTTGTGAGAGTGAGGTTATGGATGGTTGTATCTTCTAGCAGGTTTAGGTGGGAAACCTCTTCATCGACTCTGCTTCTAGCGTGTATTCTGTTGTGGTGGTTGGCAAGCTTGCGCTCCCGGGTGACGCTGGCGTGATGGTCGACCGCGGATTTTCAATTTAATTCAATTCTTTTATTTTTTCGTAGATCGACACAATGGTATAGATATTGGTTTTCGTTAAATACAGTCATAGAATATACAATTAATTAACTTAGAGTCATTGAATATTATACAATTTATCACCTATAGCACAGCTCGAGTGAACTCTTTCATCTATTATTTAGAAATTAAAAAAGTCCGCCCCGACCGGGTTTTGAACCCGGGTCTCTCGCATTCGGCGAGCGTCTTAACCACTAGACCATCAGGACGGGTTGTTTTGGGGATGGTCTAATATCTTATAAGAGAGAATTCTGGTTTTTCAAAAATGTCACTATTTTTGGGAACCATCTCATCCCATACTGATTTTTTCCAAAAAGTGCTTTCAGTTGAAAATAACTCAGTACAGGGGTATAAGTGTCGGTGGTGTCGGTAAAAGATTACCCTTGATTTACTTCCGACGCCAATCATACGTGGTCTACGCCTAAAAACGTATTTTAATCGACCATGAAAGCCTTCACAAATACACATATATATATAGGCGAAAAATATATATGTGAAAAAAAATATGAATTATTGGATGAGCGTAGCGAGCGAAGTGAAGACTTCAATTTGACTTTCTGTTTTTTTGTTTGTTTTTCACTTACGTTACCCCAAGAAAAATAGCTCGGGTGTTTTGTTTTTTGTTAGTTTTTCTGTCTGTTTGTTCGCTCTCTACCGGGCAAACGGAACATGCGATCTTGATGAAAATTGAAGGGGACCTTCGAAATCTCTGAACTTAGACTTGCTACGTTTTTGGGTACAATCGAAGTAATATTTCTCATGAATATCGTACTTTTACGATTTTATTTTCGATTTTTTAGTGCGATATTTTCGTGACATTTGGGCCGATTCTGACCAAACGGGTAGGGCTACAACGTTCATATTTCACATGGACATTAAGGTAATGGTGATTTATTGCTTTCTGAAAGAAAAAGTTGAAAAAGTTAGCCAGAAACTATAGAAATAAAGCTTTTAATATAAGTTTTTTGATTTTTTGTGCAATATTTTCGTGCCATTTGGGCCAATTCTGACCAAACGGGTGGGGCAACAACGTTCATATTATATATGGACATTAAGGTTATTGTGATGTAGTACCTTTTGCAAGAAAAAGTTGAAAAAGTTAGCCAGAATCCATAGAAATAAAGTTTTAATATAAGTTTTTTTACGGTAAATAATACCAATTGACAAGTTACAATAGAAACTTGACAACAATCACCTACAATGCGTAGGCAGCAAAACAAAGCACTTGCAAAAGTAAAGATATCCCACGCAAACTAAAAACTTCAAAAAGCTCATCCATCAACGCGGCGGGACTTTAGCGTTTTCCTAGTAAATATATACAATCCATACATAAATAATTTTATTTACCGGTAGCGGTACTGAGATTCAGATAAGGTGGCGGCCGTCAAGGTCAAGCGAGAGCACGGACGCCAACGTTGACAATTTACATCCAACTGGCATTAGGTAGGGCCTACCGTATTTGGTCATGTTATCGTGATATTTTATCACATAAATCAACATTTTATAAGCTGTGAATAAAGTAGTTCGTCCCACAGAGTCAGTATTTTAGCGAAATAATGATTTTAAGTAATCACGATTACGAAAGTGTTTTTTGCCTTGTTGGTTATGCTGTGTCCAAAGTTCCAGCTGTTTATAATGCCAACCTCGCCAGATGTGATGTCAATGTTTAGGAGCATCAAAATGTCTTGATTTTATTCGTACACTTCATAAATACTTTATTTTTGGGGATATATTGGGCAAGGCTTGGCTTTAAAATAGTCGTGTTTTTCTCCGAAAGCGGTTTTAGAGACAGTTATTTTATTTACTTTTTGCCGATCCTGTGGCCATAGTGCGTGGACGACAGTGCTGCGATCCCTCGGCGACCGCCACCTTATCTGAATCACACTATAGTAGTTTCTGTAGCATTCGAATGGCATGTTGTGTACTTCTATCTTCTTTCGCAAAGTTGATATTAACACTGTCCCGACCTCATAACACACTGAGAGGGAACACATGTGCTTCAGAACGCATTAGAACGCTATGGCCGGGAGAGGGTTAATTAGATAAGTGTTTAAACTGTGTTTCGTGTTTAACTCATTCAGACCATAATTAAATTGGCACTAATTAGAAAATATTTTAAGCTAAAAATTAACATTTTGTGATTTTTTCTGATATTTTTAGTATTTTTTTTTTTTATATTTTTTCATTGTAATATTTAAGGAATTATGGGAATTTTGGATTTCGAATAAAAGCAACGTTTGATGTTAAAAATGAAAATTTTTTGAAGTCATTTCAAAAACAAATTTTTTTCCCCGGAATTTTTGGCAATTTTTTGGTTTTCTGTATCTCAAATACTGAAAAAACTTTAAAATATTTAAAATTTTTTCCGGGAAAAAAACCAAAAAAACACTTTTTTTTCCCCCGTTTTTTTACACTTTCCCAATTTTTTAAATCCTCTCTAAAAACGGTACTATTCGTCCTATCGCAATGCGGAAAAAAAATTAAAATTTTGAATTCCCCAATTTTTTTTTTTGAATTTTTTGTTTGGCCAAATTAAAAAAAACCTTTAGGTCAAAATTAAAAAAAAATCAAATTTGTTAGCCCCCTTATCTGGCCGTGGCCTAAATGAGTTAAAGAAATTTTTATATTTGTATTCGTGGGGTCCCAATTCATTGCTAATTTAGCTGGTCCTCCGAGAGTTTTTTTTTTTTTTTAAAACACCTCACTTTCCCCCATTCCTCATTTATTTTTTATCCTGGGCCCCAATTTTTGGGCCTTCTTTAAGTTTTTTGGATCCCCCTTTTTGGTTTAAAATTTTTAAAAGGGATTTTTTTTGGCCAAAAATAAAAAAAAAAAACCCATTTAACGCGGGAAAAAAAAAATTCGTGGCTTAAAAAGAAAAAAAAGGCATTTAAAAATTTTTCCCGGGTTTTTTAAACCCCGTGTGGGGCCTTTTATAATTTCCCGTTTAAAACCCATAACAGCGTCATAGTCGCCTACTATAAAACCCAAGGTTAAAAAACAACTTTACAATCTTACTATTAAAATACAAACATCTGAACAATCAATAATCACAGCTATGTGGATGAACAAATAAATGCAAATAAGTTTTTTGTAAGTAATTTAAACAAGGTAAAGCTATGACAAAGCAACTTTAGTTGAATACAAAATATAGTAGTTATAGCATGGAGTTATAAATTGGAAAAAAATAGTGGAAAAAATTTAAAGTTGACAAAAATGTAAGCTATAGGTATAACTTATAGGCCTACTACTTACGAGACCAAACCCTATGATTCTTACATTAAACATTAGTTTTGGCTGTATCGTGTAGTAAAGTACGATCGAACCCCCCCCCCCCTTCTCTGACCTGTTACATACGAGAAATGTATGTGTAAAAGTAAGGCGAAGAACACTGTCTTCCAAACTCTTGCAGTCGAGTTTTTTAAACACGTATACACGTTTCTATTGTTTTGTTTTGGCATTATTTTTCCGATGCCGGATTATTCCATAATACAGAATAATATGATCTAGGTTGATTGTTTGAGATCGAACATAACTTTCAGATAGGGGATGTGTTTATTTTATGTTGAATATGAAGTATAACGAATAGAAAATGAATACAGTTTATTTTATCTTATTATTGTATGCCATTTATAGAACGTTAGATCATTTTGTCAGTGAAGTATTAGAAAATCTACACTCACAATTAGATCGTAAATCATCAATGTACGAATTCTTCTTATTGTATTGTATGCCGATGTCATTAAAAACGATATAAATGTATTTTCGCTGGTTATCAGTATTTGACGTACAACAGTGATTGAAACTGTTCTGTAGCTAATAATGGTGACTCAGGCGTTTTACAGGAAGACTTTTTTCTGAACATCATCTCTTCGATTCCGAGGTTGAATAACGAATCCACACCTGTTAAATAAATAACTCTTGGACATATTCCCACCATCATTCATTCTCAACCATACTCGCATCGCACTATAAGTAAATAGTTAGTAACTGGAAAGAGGAACCCAGTTTTATAATTTTACAAGTTCGAATTTGGCAGGTTATCGCATCATTTTCAAATGTTTTATTTTATTATTTTTGTTTGTTTCTCTTAGTTTTCTATAAAACAATAATAAACTATTCAAATAATTGCGAATACATACTGCAACCTTCCTTCGGTAAACAACTGATTGATATTATTTAGTGGTTATATAGTCGCATGAATCTAAATTATATTCCTTGTTTATTTAAAACTCATTGTAATTTAATGTCTAGCATAGTTATAATTACCTTGCAAGGACGATATTAAGTCGCCGTTTGCTTTGCATATTATAATTATTATATTGTTGAAAATTAATTATATTTTAGATGATTACAAAATCTAGACTGAATCGCAATATTTTGATCCAGCGACCTTCTGTATTGGAAGCAGGAATACAAACACAGGACCATTGAGCTACACAAATTATATGCTGCAATGCGTGAAATATAACAATAATGGTAATTTGGTAATATCTGACACATTTAATAATTATTCCGAGAAAACACCAGTGCCCATTTCCAGAGGAGATTCTTCAAATCAAGGGCCATGTGCAAAAAATAAATGAGTCCCCCTACCACCTTATACTTATTCGCATGCTGATTTTCTTAGGTGATAGTTTTTGTTTATTATTATTTTTGGAAATGCTAGTTTGAACAAAATGTATTTTTGATTGAATGTTTTATAAAAAATCTATACCTTTGCAAGGAATAAACTATTTTTCGACACCTTAGTTTTCTCTATATTTCGAGTAGGCCTAGATTAAACAACGTACCAGGGCAACTGTCAAAAGCAAAAATTATCGTTTCAGTTGAAATATTTTTAGGGTGAGAGACGTTTTTTCTGCTATCACCTCATTTCGAAGTGAGATGGTGTGTGGATATTATATATGATGAATATAGTTAGCCTGGCCCTTTACTCAACGATTATAGAAATCATTTACTGCATTAACATTTTAAAATTCGCATTGAATAATAAATTCGAACAAGCCGACGATAGATGAGTTTCCCACTGACAGAGCGCCCGCGAATCTCAGGTTACATTCGACAATTGCGCGGCTTTGCCACGTGAGCGCTTCACTCGATCTCACTAGCGCGCTCAGTGGCCAAACACGGTGCCCTCCAAAGTTGGGGGTATTTCAAGGTGTTGATGAAACGCGATGTGAACTTGAAAACTATCGAAATCGGTGGGATTTAGGTACCTGACAACACATGCCAAATTTGGTTGAGGTATGAACATTTCTTCACGGTGAAAAGATGACTTGAAACATCTCAAAATCACTTCTAGGATGTTTCAAGTTTCAATTTATTCATTCGATCGATATGGTAACAGATATAACCCCTGTTAGAAGAGAGGGAATGAAATTCCAACTCGACACCTTCTCGCGGTTTGGCCCGTGAATAGGGGAGTTTCACTCCCTGAAACTAATGGTGAGCTCTGGGTCGTCGTCGGGGAACCCCTTCCCTTTGACTACCTCCCCGACGGCGACGACAAAGACAACACGGACGGATGATGACACAGACGGAGACGACCACGACGTGGGGGAACCCCTGCCCTCCCCATATGCTTGTGGCTGGTTCTGACCAGCACAGGTCTCTCCACCCCTTGTCCCCCCGCGTCATCCCTTACGTCCCTCCCTTCGTCTCGATTAGCCAAGTTGCATAAATATGAGACGTAAAGCAATATCAAAAAAAAAAAAAAAATAATAATCCTTAGTATATAACTATTATGTTCATGAACATGATAATGATGGAATGGAAAATACTAGGAAAACGCTAAAGTCCCGCCGCGTTTGATGGATGAGCTTTTTAAAGTTTTTAGTTTGCGTGGGATATCTTTACTTTTGCAAGTGCTTTGTTTTGCTGCCTACGCATTCTAGGGTTGTGTTTCCGCAAAGGCGACCAGAACGACCAGTCTGCGACCAATGGAATTTAAGTAAACACAATTTGCACCATGACAGATCAGATTTGCAAGAAACGTATGCGATGCGTTGCTGTTTTGACTGTTGTGGTCGAGACCAAGAAGCCCACAGTTTTATTCCGGTCGGGGGGAGGTTTTTGAAGAAACGGGGTTTATTTCAAATTTTTTTCATTGAAAATCGGGGTAATGTCAACTACCGACAATTTTCCCTTAACTACACATGGGTAGACAATAAATCATTCTTCTTTCATTCAAATCTTTTCCCCTTTTTATTTAGTAATGATATGATTTATGTAAACTTTTTAACGAGATATCAAATTTCTTTTAAAACAGGCCTTGTAGATCAAGCCCCATTTCGGAGCCAAGGCAGCCCTCAACAATCACTTTAGTGAAACAATGAAAATAAAAATCCCCAGTGGGCCCCCGAAGGGTCGACCGGTCGTTCTCGGAAGAAACCTAAGTGAATTTTTGTCAAGTTTTTTTTGTTTCTTGTTTTGGGTATTTTTTACCCGTAAAAAAATTGTTTAAGGTGTCACGGGTTAAAGCATAATTTTGGAGTTTAAACGGACTGGGTGAGGGGATTGCGGGGAACGTGTTGGAGGAGGGCCTCAGAATTTCCCCCTCAAAATATTTTTAATTTTCCTCCAATCGAGCCGTATATTTACGACGAGGCAGGGGGGATTGTTTGTACGCAGAAAGGTTTTGAGGGACGCGAGATGCCTATTCATTGCCCAGGTGCACTAAATCAAATATCACCATTCACGAGCGGCGTAAAATGCGTTTCGTCCGTAAGTATAAAGAAGTTTTTACATTCAATAATTTTTTTATTGAGTGTTACGAACCCATCACATAATAGGGGAAAACCAAAATAATTCAATTAATGTTATTTTTTCTCATGCAATGATCTTATTCTAGGGAATGAGGGGATTGAAAAAAAGAAATTACGCAACATTTGAAATAAGTATAATGTTTTTATTTTTCGAAACAGGGTAGACCATAAAACAAAAAAAAATTATTGTAGAAAAATGTGACGCGACTTGGGTTAAAGTCCGAACAATCTGGTCACAGGATACACCCACTCAACTGTAAAACCCTAGCCCCGGGTAAGACCCCGGGGTAGGACACAATTTTTAAGCTTTTTATTTCTATCACTGCATTATTATAATAGAGCATACGTTACAATAATTTTTCATACTACAGTAATAATAATCAGGACAGGTTGTGACGGGTTTCAGAACCCGGCCCTCCCAATCAGTAACCCTTTGAGCCAACATTGTCAGTATATTACATACATTGGCTAACTTCCCCTTTTTTTTCGCGGAGAAAAATTGTTTATCTCCAAAGATAAATTTGGTCGCAAAACTGTAAAAGGGAAAATGAGGTACATGGTACAGTGTGTCAGTGGTTCACCGAAAAATAATTTATGGGTATACGTCTTTCCTGGGGTCGAGCACGTTTGGGAACAATGGGGGGTTGAGGGGGGTTGGCCCCCCCCAGTTGATACGGGGCGAAGCGCACCCCCCGGCAAAAATTTTCTTTCTAAGGGGCAAAAGGGATTTTTGAAAATTTTGTTTTACAAAAACCTTTAAAAAAATATATGAAAAATTGCAAAAAAGAAAAATGTATAAACATTTATATAATATCTAAAAAAAAATAATTAATTTCAAAAAAAAAGTTGCGCTCCCCCCTCGCCCCTTTGAAAAAATTCGCCCTCCGTATTACGCCCTGATTATGAAAGTAGGTTATAAGAAAAAATAGTTTAGGTCTTCACAGTCACGCAGCACAAGCACATCGTTACTGTTTAAACCCGGTGTTTAACCTATTTATTATGTGCATCGTTGTAGGACCCCCCCCCCCAAAACCCCAAAGTCACCGTTTAAAATTTCCCTAGAACTGATGGATCGAACCCACATCAAAAGCAAAATTAATTGCCTACAGCGGAAAACCCGAACCGTGGCCTTTCTGCTTTGGAAGCAGACCCTTTAACCACACGACCAAGGGTTTTCATACTTTTACGAAATTAGTCCCAATACAGAAACACTTGTGATGAATAAATTTGAAAACAGTGTTTTTAATACAATTGGGTTTTAAATATGAAATGTAAAATATATCCGTTGAGGTGCTCACGCTCTCTTTTATTTTATCGGAACGATTCTTAATGTTATTTGATTTTTGAGACTTGAAATGCGGGGTTTTATGAAGAGATAATTTCACTTTTCCCCCAAACCCAACCCAATGTGACAGATAGCGGGTGGACCCTTTTGGGGAGTAGGGTTCACACGCTTTTTCTGAAAAAATTCGCCCTCCGTAGTTCCCCAGATTATATTAAGTAGTGTATAAAGAAAAATAGTTTAGTACTTCACATCACGCAGCACAAACCATCGTATACTGTTTTCATTACCGGTTTATAACTTATTTTTTTGTGCACGATGCTGGGGACGATACAAGCCAAAGTCACCCCTTTTCCCCCATTTCTACTGATGGCTCGAATCCCCATCAGAAGTTAAATAAATTTTGCCTACAGCGGAAAACGAACCTGGACCTTTTGCAGGGGAAGCAGGCCTCTAACCCCCAAAGACCCCGGTTCTCTTTTAGTATATTAGAAACCCAATACAAAAAACTGTGATGAATACAATTTAAAACAGTGTTTTTTTAAATACTAATTGGGTTTTTAAAATGAATGGGATATATCGCGTTGGGAGCTCCCGCCCTTTTAGTTTACGAGAACGATTCTCTAATGTTTATCTTGAGTTTTGAACTCTGAAATGAGGGTTATGATAGAGAATATCTCACTCTTACCCAAAACCCAACCCCAAAGTGACAGAAGCGGGTGGGACCCTTGTGTGAGTGAGTGTGTCACACGCGTTTTTTTCGCTTTCGTCCCGTGTGTGCTGTTCACTTCGCCGACAAAGACCAGACATTCATGCATTTTTGTTGTGTGGGGGGGGGGGGGGGGGGGGGGGGGGGGGCGGGGCGGTGATAGTGAAAGTGAATCAAGGTCAAAGCAAAACATTTTAGTTTCAGAAATGTTAGTATTATTTTGTGTTGAAGTTCAACCCGTTCGGGCCAAATCGTGGCTTTAAATTGCGGATTTTCGATATGCTTCTATCATCCCTTTTTTTTCAAAATTTTCTCCCGAAATTATTTTGGTACTCAAACAAATGAATGTGTGTCCATGTAAAACAGACCACCCCACTAAGCACCAAAATTTGAGCCCAAGCATTCATTAAAAATTAAATTAGATATCAAATAAATGTAAAATTTTTTTTTTCTGATACACACATGTAACAAATAAAACCAAGTGATCATTTTTCCTCCCCTTCCCCAAAACCAGCTAGAGATTCAGGGCCCCTTGGGGTTGCACTAAAAAGGGATAATCGGTTTATAATATGAAATATTTTGTATTATCACCCGAAAATTTAAAGGGATTGCTTAGTTTAAGTTGCAACAGATTGTTTTATTATTTGGGAGAAAGGCGCGCAAAACCGTTAGGGGATAACTCACAACACATGATTTTTAAACTTTGTTTTTTTTTGTAGTAGGTAGTAAGTATATTGTTTTTTAGTGGGGGTTCCAAGGGGGCAGGGGGGGGGGGGATGGGGTTTAAGCGCCCCCCCCTTTCCCCCCCAAAAAAAAAAAAACAGTGTGTCGATTGAAGAAAATATAAGGAGGGAGCAACCAACTATTATTTACATAGGGAATTACAATTACTTACAAAAATCAGACTTCGAAAAAAAGAAATTTTTTTTGATTCGAAGCACTTTAGGTATTTATTGACCCTTACAACGTGTTTAGAGGGGTTGAAAATGAAATACGAGAAAAAATTCGAAAGGCCTCCGGCGGCGGGGCTTCGCACCCGACCCCGTCCCTGTTTGGCATATTGACAACCCCCCCCCCCCCCCCCCCCCCATTGGGCATTCCTGGATACACCACTAGTGTTCTTTATTCATTAGCACTATTGCTATTTTTATGTCAATACAAAAAAGGTAGGCCACATCAAAATATATGGATGAAAATTTAAAACTGCAAAAAATTAAACTAACAAGTACAATAAATTTAAGTTCCAAACCCAACCACGAACACAAGTCACACATTTAAATACTTGTGAAATTTGCGTATTTTAATTTTAAAAAAGGGGTAATTTTTTTTAGTATTCGAAAGAAAAAGTTTTTTTTCCAAAATTTTTAGTAGGGATCAGTTTTGATAAGTTTAAATAAGTTAATTTTATTGTTAATTTAAAAAAACTTTTAGTGGAAAAAAAAAATCTATTTTATTTTAATAAATTACAACGTTTCGGAAATGACTTCAACTTATTCCGTCTTTGGGTTTTTTGTTAAAAAACAAAAAATAAATTTTTTCAAAAATATATCAAAAAAAAAAAAGACAATAGCAAGGTGAAAAAAAAAAACATTCACACATAAGTTTTACAAAAAAAAAAATAGTAAAAATAAAAAACTATTTCTTTGTTTACTAAAGGAATCCACTTTGGGGGGAAAAAAAGGGACTTGGCTGGGTTTATACAGGCTTTTAAATGTTATCAAAGCTGCTTCTTTCAATTTCCTTTTTTTCCAACATGCTCTTTAAGAAAACCTTTAGATTGTAGAAAGTCGAATTATGAACCTTGCCCATGCAGTTTTATAGTTTCGATGACATAAGATAAAAAACATCTGACTTCCAATTTTTTTCTATGCTCATTAACTCGAAAAGCATAGGACGTCCGGTTTCTCCATTAAAGCATCACAGTTTCCAAAAGGGAATTCAAAACAAACCGTCATTTGGACTTCATTTACGGTTTATTTTTTTGCAAATGGCTTTAATGGTATTGATGATTTAAAAGAAGTTTGAATTTTGAATTTTGACCAATACGTCGAATAGATTCTGAAAGACCTTTATGATAGGGAATAGGCATAAGCTTTAGGTGAAACTTTCTTTTTTGATTTTCGGTGTACGGTTGATGATGTCTTGGGATACCCATTTTCCTAGAATGTTTGGGTGTTTTTTATTTCCCTCGTCGAAGGACTTTTTTGCTAGAGCATAAATTTTGGGCTCTATGAACAAAACCCCAATGAAAACCCAGTCTTGAGTTGTCGGGAGGGTTTTGACTAAAAATTTCAGATATTTCCTGAGAAGTAGGTTTTTGTGACCTTCATCGTCAGATCATTTTGGATTTTCTTAGAAGGAATCCAAAAACGGAAGCCCCTTTCTTCTCTTCCTCTATAGTGAATGTAGGAATCATGCCAGTATTCAAACCACCAAAAATCAGCAAGTTTGTTTGCCCTTCGTCCAAAACAGCAAACACATCATAAATGTAAGAAACCCAAATTTTGGTCTTTTAGGTATTTTGGATGTATATTTCTTCGAATTCTTCCAAAACACATTGCTAAAATGGAGATAAAGGGAAACCCATAGAATCCTCGTTCGTTTGAAAAATTTTTCCCATTTTAAAAAGTATGTTAAAAGACGTACACAGAGTAAGGAGTTCCATAATACTACCACCCAAAATTTGACCTGTTTTTAATGATCTTAACCAGTAATCTTGATTTAACAATGTTAATGTTTCTTTTAAAGGAAAACATTATAAAAAAATTTAACATAAAGTTTACCTTTTTCCCTTAAAATCATTAGGGTTTAAACCTGGAATTTATGCCCCAAAAAAATGTTGCGAGCCTTCACATGAGAGTTTTTTACCTTCCAAGGGCGCCAAAATGGGCAATAAGTATCTAGATAAGTTTTGACACGGTGAATTCTGGAAAATTCCCGGTCGAAAGGAATAGGATGAGGTTTATGTTTTTTTGGAATATATAGTTGTGGTGGTTTGCTATAATGAGGGGGAAGAGTCTTTCTAATTTTTTCTGAAATAAAGTTCTCATGTTGCTTAAGAATTTCACACACTTTTCTTTAAATTTGAAGTGTGGGTCCTTTTTCATTTGCTAACTTTTTTCCCTTTTAAAAAGGATAAAAAAACTCTTATCAATTTAATTTTATCCATAACTACTGTTACTTTCCCCTTTGGGCCCGGGAACAATCATTAAATCTTGATATTTTTTAATTCTTCAAAGCTAAAACCCCTTTTCCCAAGTTCAAAGTGGTTTTTAGGTGCTCTTTTAAATTTAATGTTTTGGGGTTTTCCCAACGATACTTATTAGTTGTTTTGGGGGTAAACAAGACGCTGTATTTCTTCTAGAAGTTTTTTGCTTTCTACATTCTTATTGTGATTGAAAGTTTAACCCTTTTTTTTTAAAAAACAGATAGTTTGTTAGCACCCAAATTTTTGAGGACATGTTAACTACTGTTTTATTATTCCAGTCTGCCATTGGCATCCTAAAAATCAGAGTGTCCGCGCTTGTTCTTTTTTTTAAATCACCAACTTTTGATTTTATTACTTGCCTCTCCTTAATGATACCCTTGGTTTTTTATAGTAAATCTGTTCATAGTTTGGTAAAAGGTTCAAGTCTGTTCAAAAAAATCTTTTCAAATTCTTTTCAAAATCCATCAGTTAGGCTATCTTACTAAAAAATTATCTAGGGGAAATTAAAAACGTTCTTTTAAATTTTGCTTGGTTTGTTTTATTTTACGATTTTTTTTTATCCTTCCTCCTTTTAAAATTTGGGTACGTTGACCTAAGCCCCTTTTGGAATCACCCAAAATTCTTCGTTCTATAAAAAAACGTAAAAGTTTTTTTTCTTCCTGGCTAAAGTCTGCAGTTCTTTCCTATAATTTTAATAGTTCAAGGTTTTCCCAAATCCATACTGGTTTAAAGATATTAGTTTAAAGTTAGTAGAGTTCCTTATAAATTTAAAAACTTTTAGTGGAAAAAAAAATTATTTTATTAAATAAATTTCAACGTTTCGGAAAAGACTTCAATATTCCGTCTTCAGGTTTTTTTGTTAAAAACAAAAAATCATTTTATCAAAAAATATCAAAAAAAAACAAAGGGCAATAGCCCAAAGGGGAATAAAATTAAACATTTCCCCACATAAATTGACAAAAAAAAAGGTTGTCAAAATAAAAAAAGGGTATTTTTAAGTTTACTAAAGGAATCCCAGGAGGAAAAAAGGTATTGGCTGGGTATACATGTGTCTTTTAATGTTATCAAAGTCTTCTTTCAATTTCCTTTTTTTCCAACAGGCTCTTTAAGTAAAAGCTTAGATTTAGAAAGTCGAATTTATGAACCTTGTCCCCTGCAGTTTTTACTAGTTTCGATGGGCATAAAATAAAAACCATCTGATTCTCAAGTTTTTTTTATGCTCATTTAAATCGAAAGGGGATAGGACGTCCCGGTTTTCCTTGTATTTCAGCATCACAGTTTTCCAAAGGATCTCATAAACAAAACCCTTGTTTATTTGGACTTCATTACAGGTTTAGTTTTTTTTCAAAGGTTCTAATGGATTGATGATTTAAAAGAAATTTTAATTTTTTAATTTTGATCCAATACGTCAATAGATTCTGAAAGACCTTTATGATAGGGAATATGAGCATAAGCTTTTTGGTGAACAGTTCTTTCTTGATTTTTGGTGTACGGTGATGATGTCTTTGGGATACCCCTTATTTACTAGAGTGTTGGATGATTTTTTCTTCCTGTCGAAGGGCTCTTTGCTAGAGAAAATTTTGGGCTCTATGAACTAAAAAACCCAAAGCAATACCAGTCTTGATGTTTTTCGGGTGGTTTGACCAAAAATTTAGATATCTTCCTGAGGAAAGTAGGTTTTCTTGACCTCACGTCAGACATTGTTGGATTTTTTAGAAGGATATCCAAAAACGGAAGTTTACCTTTTCCCTTTCCCCTATAGTGAATTGTATGGAACATGCACAGTATTTAAATCCCCCAAAAAAAACAGCAAGTTTTGATTGCCCTTCGTCCAAACAGAAAAAACATCATAATGTAAGCAACAAATTTTTGGTCTGTTAGGTAGTTTTGGTGTCATATTCTTTCGAATTTCCATAAACACATTTGCAAAACTGGAGGGTAAAAGGGGAACCCTAGCAATCCCCGTTCTGTTTGAAAAAATTATTTTTTCCCTATTGAAAGTATGTTGAAGAGTACACGAGTAAGGATTCCAAATACTACTCACGCCAAATTGACCCGTTTTTTAATGATCTGTCAACCAGTAATTTGATTTTAAAAATGGGTTTTAAAGATTCATTTAAAGGAACATTTGTAAATAAAAATTTTAACATCAAAAGCTTACCATTTTTCCCTTTAAATCATTATGGTTAAACCTGTGAAATTTTGTCCAAAAAGTTGCGAGTCCTTTACAGAGGGTTCATTACCTTCCAAGGGCGCCAAAAAGGCAATAAGTATTAAAATAAGTTTGAACGGTGAACTTCGGAAAAAATTACCCGGTCGAAATGGAAAGGATAGGTTTATGTTTTTTTGGTAAATATAGGGTATGTGGTGGTTTGCTATAATGGGAGGGAAAAAGGGCTTTTTAAATTTCGAAATAAAGTTTTCATGTTTTCTTAAGAATTTCCCACACTTTTTTTTCAATTTAAAACTGTTGGGGCTTTTTCATTTGCATCTCTTTTAAATTTAAAAAAGGATAAAAAACTTTTATCATATTTAATTTTTTCCCTAACTACGTTTCATTCCTTTTTCGGCCCGGAACAATCTTAAATCTTGATCATTTTTTTAATTCTTTCAAAGTAATAAATTTCCCCTTTTTTCCAAGTTCAAAGCTGGTTTTAATTAAAAATTTTAAAAAAATAAAATAATTTTGTTTAAAAAGATTTGAAGGGCAAAAAAGGGAAACTTTGATGTTAAAAAATTTATTTACTAATGTTCCTTTAAAGAAACATTAAAAAATTGTTAAACAAAATTATGGTGACAGATATTTAAAGAACAGGTCAATTTGGCGTGGAGTAGTATTATGGAACTCCTTACTCTGTGTAGTCTTAAAATATTTCAATATGGAAATGAATTTTTTAAACAGAACGTGGACTTGCATGGGGGGTCCTTTTTCCCGTTTTAGCAAATGGTTTTTGGAAGAATTCGAAGGAATAGGGCATCCAAAAAACTAACAGACCAAAAAAATTTTGGTTGCGTTACATTGATGATGTGTTTGCTGTTGGACGAAGGGCAAACAAGAACTTGCTGATTTTTTGGGGATTGAATACTGTGCATGATTCCATACAATTCACTATGAGGAAAAGAAAGATGGGAACTTCCCTTTTTGGAATCCTTCTAAGAAAATCCAACAATGATCTGACGATGAAGGGGTTTCAGAAAAACCCCACTTTTCAGGAAGATATCTGAATTTTGAGTAAAACCCTCCCGACAACACAAGACTGGTATTGCATTGGGTTTAGTTCATAGAGCCCAAAATTTATGCTCTAGCAAAGAGTCCTTCGACGAGGAAGTAAAAATCATCCAAACATCTCTAGTGAATAATGGGTATCCCAAAGACATCATCAACCGTACACCGAAAATCAAGAAAGAACGTGTTCAGCCTAAAGCTTATGCTCATATTCCCTATCATAAAGGTCTTTCAGAATCTATTCGACGTATTGGATCAAAATTCAAAATTCAAACTTCTTTTAAATCAGTCAATACCATTAGAAGCCATTTGCAAAAAAACTAAACCTGTAAATGAAGTCCAAATGAACAAGGGTTGTGTTTATGAGATTCCTTGTGGAAACTGTGATGCTGTATACATAGGAGAAACCGGACGTCCTATGCATGTTCGAGTTAATGAGCATAGAAAAAACATTGAGAAGTCAGATGGTTGTTATCTTATGTCATCGAAACTAGTAGAACATGCATGGGACAAGGTTCATAAATTCGACTTTCTACAATCTAAGCGTTTACTTAAAGAGCCATGTTGGAAAAAAAGGAAATTGAAAGAAGCAGCTTTGATAACATTAAAAGACACATGTATAAGCCAGCCAAGTACCTTTTTCCTCCAATGTGGATTCCTTTAGTAAACATTAAGAAATAGCCTTTTTATTTGTACTACCTTGTTTTTGTCAACTTATGTGTGAAATGTTTAATTTTATTCACCTTGGCTATTGTCTTTGTTTGTTTTGATATATTTTTGATAAAATGATTTTTTGTTTTTAACAAGAAACCTGAAGACGGAATTGTTGAAGTCATTTCCGAAACGTTGTAATTTATATAATAAAATAGAGTTTTTTCCACTAAAAGTGTTTTAAATATTATAATGAACTCTACTAACTTTAAAACTAATATAATTTTATTGTTAATAGATTTTTCCTAATTTTATGCAGATATGACAATTGTGGACTAAGTAAGTTCCAGCTGAACTGCAGGAAGACAGCATTACGCAGATATAATATATTATTATTATATAAACACATGTGTAACCGATTTGTTTCCATATTTTTACATTGTCTGTCTGTTTGTTCCAGATCGGTATATATCTCTTTATTGTACTACTTTCTTTACTGCACACTAATGATTCTCGTTTTATAGTCAGAAGATTTCATCGTAGTAACTAGTAACCGTTTAAAAACTTTGCTTCGGAAATTATATGAACCTTTTCCGCCATCAGGTAACTCAGGTCATTCAACACCCAAAAATATTTTTATCAAAAACATGTCAAAGCAAAGATAATAGCTAAGATAGAGCAAGTTTGAAAGACAAAATTATCATTTGGAGTTGATAAAGTAATCTTAATAAATTTTCTAATGACGATGACGTGGCAAATCTACAGAATGTGTCGTCGATCCGCTATTTATGTCATCCGTATGTTGGTTAGGTACTTGCATGGCACAATAAACAATATTCACAAATAACAATGATGCGTGATTGGATAACACGTAAAAAAAGTAAAGACTTGTCAGGCATACGTTGTCGGAGCCCAGCTTTACACACGATGCATGGCCTTGAGAATAATATCTTACTACTATTGCAAGAGAAATGCTTGCTGCTGGAGGGGGGTGGGGACAGCTGTGGACTAATTTATTGCGTTACCACGTCGTTCTTGAAAGGCACAAACAAAACCAAGATTGATATCTTTCATGTGCAATGAGGATATGCCTATGCGAATACAGTTTGTACAATGATCGGCTTTAGATTTTCTCGTGAATATACCTTTAACGTTCTGATTTTTTTGGGTGTAGTGCCCACAATGTTCACCATTTGTATTTGATTATATCGACACTTACTATCACACCCCAATAATAAAATATAACTACCAAATAGACTGAATTCATGACGCCGTCTCCAATGCTCATTTGGTAAGAGCATCCGCCCTGACCGCCCGGACAGCGGGATACCGGCCGGGGTTCTATTCCCAGTGGAGACAATTTTAATGCAATATATTTAAGATATTTCGTATTGATAGTCGTGTAAATTAAACACAGAACGACTCCAAACTGGAACACTATTTTACTTTCCATTTTTAAATGGCCTTGCGCAATTGAGTCCGAGTACTTTGTGACGGGGATACTCCAGCTCGCGCAAAAAGAAAACGCGCGGATAGAACCGAATGATACGGGTTCGACTCCAAAACGAGTAATTTTTAAATTTAATTCTTTGTCTGTTATAATTTGACACGTATCATATACTAGGCTAACAAAGATTGCGTTCCGTTACATGCTATAAAGTAAATATGTTTTCACATCATGTGCGAGGCGTAATCCTAATATGAACTGATGACCATTGCAGGTCATACTATAATTTAGATTTTCCATCGAATTTATATCGTATGCACGATTATGATTATGCTGTGTACGTTTCTTATTGGGCTCAGTGTGAAAAATAAAATGGTTGATTCAAGCTTAACAGCTTACACAAATAACATAATGTCTTACTGTTGCCGTGTTCATAGCAAACAGTAAACATGTATTATGCATTGAGTGGTGTTCTGCATTAGCTGAACAGTTTTACTCTGTGGCCAATGAAATTGTTATTTCGAACATAAATAACCATCCTGTCACTCAAAAAGTCGTATCGCCAGAGTGCGCCACTTGCTGGGGCTGAAAAGGCCTAAAATAGCGGCAAAACATGCATTCGTAGTTCAGTAGTTTAGCGGAAACTACACATACGATTTTGATATTTTTTTTTTATTTTGAAGATAAATGTTGAAATTAGAACTTATGTTTTGTACTTTTTCCATAAATTTTTTTGTAATTTTTTTATAAAGCTCTAAAGTGAAGGTAAATTTTCAAAATATTGACCAAGTTCGCAATTTTTTATAAGACCATATTATATTCAATTTCGAAAATCGACAAAACATAAGTCCTAGTAAATTTTATTGTGAATAGAATAAAAAAAAAAATTATGCCGATATGACAGTTGTGGGCCGAGTTCTAACTGAAATGCTGGGACACTGCATCGCACCGATATTATAGCTACTCCTGTGCAACCTTAAAAGCTTTATTTCTATGGATTCGGGCTAAATTTTTCCACTTTTTCTTTCCAAAGGTACTCCATATAACCATCACCTTAATGTCCATGTATAATATGAACGTTGTAGCCCCCCCCGTTTGGTCAGAATTGGCCCAAATGGCACGAAAATATCGCACAAAAAGTCAAAAACGTATATTAAAAGCTTTATTTCTCCGATTCTGGCTAACTTTTTAACTTTTTCTTCAAAAAAGCAAAACATCACCATAACCTTAATGTGTATGTGAAATCTGAACGTTGTAGCCCCCCCCGTTTGGTCAGAATCGGCCCAAATGGCACGAAAATATCGAAATAAAAATCGAAAAAAATCGTAAAAGTACGATATTCATGAGAAATATTTCTTCGATTGTACCAAAAAACGTGGCAAGTCTAAGTTCAGAGAAAACGAAGGTCGTGGCAAATTTCATCAAGATCGCATATGCCGTTTGCCCGGGTAGAGAGCGAAAAAACAGACGGAAAAACAAATGAAAGAAACAAACAACAAAGAGAACACATCGAGCTAATTTTTTGGGGGGTCAGTGAAATTGAAGTCTTCGCTCCACTCGCTTCGCTCGCTACGCTCATCCAATAAATACTAATAAGAAAAAGTGGAATTTGAAAATAAGTGAGTTTCACTGATTGATATTGATATATAGCCTATATAATATACAATACCGGTAGTATTTTTATACTAATGTAAATAAAAAATACTAATACAATAGCTGGATGAGCGAAGCGAAGACTTCAATTTCGCTGACCCCCCAAAAAATTAGCTTGGGTGTTTTTTTTTTTTTTTTGTCTATTTGTTCGCTCTCTACCGGGCAAACGGCATATGCGATCTTGATGAAAATTGGAGGGGACCTTCGAAATCTCTGAACTTAGACCTGCCACGCTTTTGGGTACAGTCTAAGAAATATATCTCATGAATATCGTACTTTTACGATTTTTAGTGCAATATTTTCGTGACATTTGAGCCGATTCTGTCCAAACGGGTGGGGTTACAAAGTTCATATTTTACATGGACATTAAGGTTATGATGATGTAGTACCTTTTGAAAGAAAAAGTTGGAAAAGTTAGTCAGAATCTGTAGAAAGAAAGGTTTGAAAATATAAGTTTTTTTTATGTATATAATATCAATTAATAATAGAAACTTTACAACAATCACCTACAATGCGTTCAAAAAGAACTTGCAAAAGTAAAGAGATCCCACGCAAACTAAAAACTTATTAAAAAAGCTCATCCATCAACGCGACTAAAAAAAGCGTTCGCGAAGCGGCCTAGTATTAGTTAGTAATTACTGGCTTACTTCTGTCTAAATCGTCAATTTCAATTGCCCAGCGATTCTGACCAAACGGGTGGGTCTACAGCGTTCATATTTTACATAGACATGGTGACAAGTGAATATTGAAAGAAAAAGTTGAAAAAGATAGCTGGAAGGCAACTAAAATAAAAGGTTTTAATATAAGCCTTTTACAATCAACAAGTAACTATTAGAAACTAACTACAATGCGTTCAAAAAAAATTTTTTTTGGGGAACAAGATTACCATATTGTTAATTGGTATTTCCATAGCAATTAATACTACTTTGATAAAATTATTCTTTTTCTATTTTAAAAAAATAATTTTTTAGTAGAATTGAAAAAAGCTATGAGATACAAAAACTTGTAAAAAATCAGCCAAACCTTACACACTCAAAAAGAAATGAGATCTAAAAAAAAGGGCCAAGCACATCTACCCTTCCACATTTGCGCATTCTTAATTCATAAACGTACATTTCCCGTAACAACCCTCCTTGAAAAGCTTGGCAAAATATAATTTTCATCTATTACGTTTAAGGGAAGCAGGGAAATTTAAAATTTTTGTCAAAGTTGATTTTTTGGGTTGAATTGTTATATTGTTAACCACAATTAATTTTTTTTTTAATTTAATTTTTTTAAAGTTGCTAAAGACAACCATCTTATATTAACGACTCAAAATTAATGTATATAAAAAAAACAAGATTAAAAACAAAATTACAATTATTGTTAGCAAAAACTCCAATGTGCTGAATTAAAAAAATCAAATCTCTAAGTTGAATACCTTCCGAAAAAATGGTGCCGGTAATGTAATTACTACACATTAAGTACACCTTATATATTAACTTGAACACCCATTTACTCAAAACTATACTTTCTTAAACTACGGTACTTATAAGTTATGCAGTTTTGAAGCTAGAGCCTTGAAATTTTCAGGACTAATTCTTTATTGTGTTTTAAAAAAACTGTGTGTGGGGAATTTTGAAAAAATATCATCATCCAATTTTAACCCATAAATTGTATTGAAAAATGTCAATTTTCTGGGATTTTTTTGATAGTGTTAAAAAAAATCTGGTAACCACATATTTCCAAAATTCAAAAATCCCCACACACAGTTTCAAGGTAACAGGCTAATTGGATGAGCGTAGCGAGCGTAGCGAGCGAAGCGAAGATTCCATTTCACTACACTGGAGAAAAAAATCCGGAATGTTTTTTTTTTTCTTTCTTTCTTTTTTTTTTTTTGTATTTTTGTGTGTTTGTTAACACGATTCCGGCTAAACCGATACTCCAATTGCGATGAAATTTTATGGAGGCCTTCGAAATCTCTGAACTTAGAACTGCCACGTTTTTGAGCGCAATCGGGAAAATTTTTCTTATAAAAAACGCAATTTTACGATTTTTTTCGATTTTTAAAAAAATTCTTCGACTTATAACACTTACATGCTTTATCCGATTGTAATATTTTTAAACAGAACCTTAATTTTATGAATTAAGATATTCGTGTGAAATTTGAGCGTAATCGAAAAATTATTTCTCATGAAAATCGAAATTTTACGTTTTTTTTTTTTTAAACAATTCTTTGACATATAACACCTTCATGCTTTATCCTATTGTAATGATTTTTTTATAGAACCTTAATTTCATGAATTAATATACTCGTGTAAAATTTGAGCGCAATCGAATAATTATTTCTTATGAAAATTGCAATTTTACGATTTTTTTCTTTTTTTAAAATTACGTAAAAATTTACGATTTATTAAAAAAATTAAGTTAATTTTAATTTTATTTAATTTAATTCAAAAATATCTTCGACTAAGTAATGATTTTTTCACAGAACAACAGAAAATCCGCGTAACACAATGCAGCTCAATGCACCAATTACGCTCATCCAAGAACGCGGCGGGACTTAAGCGTTTCCTAGTGTAGAAGGGGGAAAAATTGAGTCTCTAAGACTAAATGCCAGGGCGTAAATGGTACCGGAATTTAGTCAATTTAACATGAGCGGCATAGGCCATTCCAGCCCCCTTAAATTAAATGGAAAAATAGAATTTGGATGAACTATTACTATTAAGTTTAAATTAATAGTTGCAAATTCTATTTTGCCAAGATTTTAAAGAATATTGTTATAAATAAAAATAATAAATAAATCAATTTTATTTAGAGTCTACCCACTCAGTTATATAACTGATTTTCAGTGGGGCACTGTACGTTTATGAATCAAGAATGCACAAATGTGGAAGGGTAGAGATAAACTTGGCCCTTTTTTCGATCTCTTTACTTTTGAGTGTGTAAGGTTTGGCTGTATTTCTACAAGTTTTTTGTGGCAAACCAATTATACCAACAGGGCATAAATCAAACCTTCTCTTCGAGGTCCTTAACAAGTACTCGAGACAACCCTACACTTCCAGGACTCACTACTTCTTCATACAGCTTGCTCCATTCTCTTATGGTTCTGTTCATTAAACTTTCCTTTTCCTTCACCCATGTAATGGATTACAGGAAGCGATTGACGGGGAGGGCTTTAATGACAATTGCTATAATTCAATGATCTAATATAAAAATTAAAACTATAAAACAGGTCCAGTAACGTTACACATACAAATCATTAGACTTTTCACTATTTCGACTACTTTAGGCCCTACAGCAGTCTTTATCAAACAAATCAATGATCTATAGTGGCACCGTTAAATAACATAAAATTGAACATTATTTATAAATTTATCTCCAACCAGTCGGGATGGTATTCCAAGTTCGAATAGCGTTGATTGTAGATGTGTGGCCAGGTAGTTTTGATCTGTGAGTGGGAAGTGAGCAGGCAAAGGTAGGATTAGTGACTGCTCTACTCCAGCAAAGAAGAGGTCCTCAAGTAGGCGCTCGACAAATGGTTATTAAGGGGAATGGTTCCAAGTT
>JAMZAV010004717.1:0-95908 GCA_024449915.1 Sweltsa coloradensis | reverse complement strand
TTCATTCTAACAATAGTCATGAATTAAGAAGGTATCAAAACAATTATTGGGTCCACCATGACCCGTTTTTTTTTTGTTAAACTTGGTAATATTATAGCTAGGTCCCATCGGCAAAAATCTCCCATTAAAAATAACATAGGGACGATCTAATGAAAAACCAACAAAATCAAATTAATTAATTTGTTTCTAGAGTCTACCTACCCACTCAGTCACATATTAACTGACTTTCAGGGAGGGACATTGAATTTAAAGTAGACTAATCCAACCCTGCAACCCTGTAGATGCCGACACCATCGACGAGTGAACAATGACCAACTAGAGACCGACATATTTAAGAACGAAATACCTATCAATCTAGCTGGACACGATTCCACTCGGAAGTGGCGCCAGGATCAACAAGGCTCACATCATAAGAATTTATTGTGCCTCGTTGCTAGGACGGCTCCAAAGTCACAGTTTACACATTCCTAAGCCTAACTTGTAGACAGAATTTAATCGGTTGTCTCCATAGCTCAGTTGGCCAGAGCGTTTGCCCAGGAAGCAGATAATTATTTGGTCTACATTGAAAAAAATGAAAAACTATTTACAGTGTACATCAAATATTCATAATACAGATGTAATTTATTTTTCGAACTTGAATTAAAAGAGTTATTAATAATTCTTGAGAATGGTTCATTTAACACATATTATTAACATTACACAGACTAGGCAAACAGTTTGGGCTTAACGCTCAGGTTCATACTGGTTGCGTAGTATGGTGTTGAGTGTAGGAGGTATAGCTTATATACATTTAAAATATGAGACTTAAGTACTGAAAAATTAATAAAATATGAATGAATAAATCATCAATGATTCCTGATAATATAGAAAATATTAGAATATTTATAATATTGCAATCAGATGCTGAGTGGCTGATTAAAATAAACCAAACAATTTAAATAATAACTGCTGTTTGTCTGTTTCAATTGAAACTAGTTAACGAAACATGCTAAAAAACTGGTTTAAGTTGGCTTCTGAACAAATTCGGACAGGTATTTAGCTATTTTGGAATTTTTTTTTTCGTTAGCAATATCAAGCGGTGTGTTATTTCTCCATGTTTTAGCATGAGGATTGGCTCCTCGTTGGATGAGAATCTTCACAGCTTCTAGTTTATTACAATAACAGCTGATGAGTGGAGTTTGTTTGTTCTTGTTCACAGCTTCTATGTCTGCCCCACGGTCTAACAGTAGCTGTATCACGTGTGGGTCACCTGACAGAGCTGCAGCGTGGAGGGGCGTGTAGCCCGTATATCAGCCCTCATGGTGGCGCCTGCATCTAGCAGCACTCTGGCTGCATCACATTTAGCTTCCCTTGCTGCCCACCAGAGTGCCGTACGACCTTCCTTGTTTACAGCTTCTATGTCTGCCCCACGGTCTAACAGTAGCTGTATCACGTGTGGGTCACCTGACAGCTGCAGCGTGGAGGGGCGTGTATGTCTTTGCGCCGGTCTTCATTGATGCACCACGATTCAGAAGAACTGTAGCAACAACTAAATTGCCTTCATTACAAGCAATCCACAGCGCAGTGTTTCCATCGAAGTCACATGTTTCGATGGTATTACATTTTTTGGCAAAGTAATTAAACACAGAAATATCTGCAATCTTGGCTGCTTTGTGTAGTGGATAATCTGTACCAGTTATATCTTGAATAACTCTTAAGTACGTGACAACGTCTTGTCTGTTGTGTTCTAAAGCACATTCCAAGGCTGTGATATTGTTTATGTTTTGCTGCTCAATATTAGCTCCACGACTCAACAAATGTTTGACCACCTCTAGATGTCCTTGGGTCGCTGCCGAATGGAGGGAACTGTTACCAACATTATTACAAGCGTCGAACTTTGCACCGGTGTCCAACAAATGCTTGACAAGAGACAAACATCCTTGAGACGCCGCCAAGTGGAGCGGGCTGTTTCCGGCATTATCAAAGGTTTCTACTTCTGTGCCCTCCCTGTTGATTTCATGTTTCTTGTCGCCTGTTAGGTAGTTTATCAACAATTTAACCGTCTGTATACCTCCATGCATCGAAGCCAAGTGCAAGGCTGATTTTTTTTCTGTATCCATGAACCTGATGTCTGACCCATGACCTAGGAGGTATTCCACAACATCAAGTGCTGAATCACCGAGTGTCACTGCAACCATCAAGGCTGACTCAAGTTTGTGGTTAATGCTGTTTATGTCAACATTTTGTTCAACAAGAAACTTAACGCACTGAATTCTTCCTTGTTTTACTGCGAAATGTAAAGGGCGGTTTCCGTCAGAGTTTGCTACATCATATGAAACTCCCTTACTGTTCAGATATTGCATGATGTTAACATGGCCACCTGCTGCAGCATGATGCATGAGGTCTGCTTGATCAACTCCCTGGTAGGTAACATCTGCTCCCCGTTCCTCTACCAGGTATTTTAAGACTTTTAACTCTCCCTCTTGTGCAGAAATGTTAATAAGGTCACGACAACTTTCTTCTTTTCTGCTGAGATACCTGATAAGCTCATCATAAACTACACGACTTGTTGTATCTCGACATTGTATCATGTCACTCTCGTCTCCTCCAGCCTGAAGGATTACACCTGCCACAGTCCACGCATCCATCTTATCAGCATATCGCAGCGGTCTGCATTGAAGGACATCATCAAGGACATTAGTAGAAGCACCTAGATCCAAGAGTTTCTGTGCAATGGTGACAAAGTTCTTGTGTTGTTCAGAGCCGCAGTATGACACAGCGATGTGAAGGGCCGTTCTCCCTCCATCGTCTTGCTCGTCGACAGAAACTCCCGGACCGCAGCAGTGTTTCAAACGCTTTTAGATCTCGGTTTAGAATAGCCGTGTGCAGCGGGAACTTTCTAGCAAGGATTCTGTCGAAGAACTCACGGACAACCTTGAAAGACGGAAGCAACATGTTTGATTCTACCAAATAAGGATACGTTCCGTGATTTTCAGTCAACCACACGGCTAACAAGAACTCTGCCAATGTACGATGAATGAAATGAACTTTTCCGTTTGAAACTCTATCAATGAGTCCAGTTTTTTCCGCACCTTCTTCGACTTCTCGTAAAAATTCTGCGTAGTTTTCTATGCGGATAGATGCAAACTCCTCGGGAGAGAGAATGAGCTGTAGTGCTGCCTTTTTGTGATTCTCCAAGAACAGTTTCTTAAGTTTCTCATTATCAGGGATGTTTGCCGCTAGGTCGGTATCTATCTTTTTCTTTTCAACTAAATAGTAATCAAACTTTTTAACAACAAAACATTCATACAAATACAGTATGTCAAGTCGCTTGGGTAAATCGATTTCAAGAGTGGTGCAATATTTTATCATTTGTTCTTCGTACGCTTCTGACAACATAAGAGTCATTTGTGGTATCCCAATGATTTGGTTAGCTTCAGGAAAGGACTTTGCAGATAGCTCTATTAATTTTTTTACAAATATCTTGACCTTATCTTTGGCTGAAGGATCGACTTTTGATATCCAGACGGTTGTTAAATAATTCTCTTGATCTTCTTTTGTAAAAAACGAGAGATTTTGCGACCTTTGAACGCCCAGGGTTATCTTAAGTGTTTTTGCCATAACAGCTCGTGATGTTAACCAAAGCTGTTTGACGTCAGTTCTGATCAACGCTTTCAGGAGCGGAACGAGTTTGTCCTCATAAGTAGGGCAAACCTCGTCTGCCCCATCTAAGGCCAAAATCATTTTCTTATTCATGAGACAGTGTCTTACCAAGTCCTTTTCAAAGGCTGTGTTTTTAGCTGTGCAGAATGTCTCCAGGAAATCAAGAGCTGTCGATCCATTAACATTCAAGTTCTTAAGGTAGTTGGTGCAGTCGGCGAGATCTACTCTTGCAACCCACAAAGAAGGATCATCTTTCTTAGCGGTCTCCGCGAGATGGGTCAAGAGAGTAGACTTGCCCATGCCGGGCATCGCCACCACCAGTACCACCCTGTCTTCTACTTTGTTGACGGAGTCAATGCTTGTGGAGTTGCCGTCGCTGGACACCAGAGTTCGAGGCATGAAGTTGTCAATTGTTTCAGCAAGTGCTTTTCCAACATTAACTGTGGGTTGCATTAGTTCAGAAATCGAAGCACCTCTCAACTGATCTGTGAAGCTTTTATCATCTCCAATAATAGAACGTAATGTCACGTCAGAATCTTGAAAGTTAAACTCTTTGTCAAGCAAATACTCTTGTGACTCTTTAGTCAGATCACTCCAATCAGTCTGGTCGTCGTACGTGAGGAAATCTCTAGTTTTGCACTTCAATGTTCGAGGTAATTCGTTATTTTGTGTTGACACAAGAATTAACACAAGACTGTCACTTTCTGCCAATGTAGTGATCAATGTCTCCACTATGTCTGTCAGCTCTGGAGGGTTCGCCTCGCACTCGACAATAAGAGCCGAGCACCATCGGCTCTTCCAAGCAGAGACGACTTCATCGCTCCTGTCGACCAACGTCTGCAAACTAACCACGATGCAAGTTTTGTCATCTGAATCCAAACTATTAACCACCGAGTAAACCTTGCTTGCCGTCAAACAGGTGTGCATAGCATTTGTAACTACATGAATTACACCTTTCTTTACAGCACTGATTTTATTTTTCAGTTGTTGAATTGAAGCAGCTTCAAAGTCTGTTTTTAGGTCTGTTAACTCTTTAATTTTTTTCTCGGAGATTTTCTTGAGTTGTTTCTTAATCAGCTCCAACCAGAACCCGGTTCTGGAGGTGAGGTAATAGTTCCCTCCCCTCCACCAGTCTAACATAGCATTAAACAACTCGGCAAACATTAAGTTTATCTCTGTCGAGGGGATCTGCCATAGTTTTTTAATTTCGTTCTTAATGAGAACCTCTAGGTCCCACTCACTTGCCTGATTAGCATAGATATCAAAGCTTTTAAAGAATTTTTCTTTTAGTCTAACATCACAATCATGTGTTTTTAGCGTATCAATACCTAAGCTTTGGTTATCACCTATAAAGGATATTATTTTACCATTATCAGCCGTGTTGAAACTTAATTTACTTTCAAGTGGGCTAGTGGTTAATTGAGCCAGGTCATTATGTGCTACTGCGTTCGTATACAAAAAGAATTTGAAATTGTCAAAATTGCCGCAAGCTTTAAGATCAGAGTTTGTAGATGCTGAATCTAGAATATCTATATAAGATTGAAAATACTTGAGCAAACTAAAATCACCTTTAGGCTGAGACAAGTTTGACATATTTAACTTTCTTGTAAGTTTGTGTTTAAGTTGAAATAGGGCACAAAACAATTGATCATCGAGTAAAAACTGGTATATGAGAATTATATCGTCAAAAAGACCGGCAGCCTCCATATTTGAAGCTATCTTGAAGTCTTTCATGGAGGCACATAGAATACAGCGGAGGAACAGTAGAGCAATCATTTTAATTTCGAAGAACTCCCCCCTTGCATCGGCGGCTGACTTGGTCTTCTTGTAGTAAGCTCTGCCACCCTTCTGCAGATTTGGAACACTGAAAACGGTCTTAAGTTAGATCACAATGAATAGTGATATGAAACCTTCAATGTCTGGGGTGGGAAACATAGATCTCTTTCTGTACAGAGTGCATACTTGATATCATGTTATATGTGGGGCCTCTCACAGTGTATAGAGTGTGTCATACAACAGGTAATCCTGACTAGATTTAAAAAACTTATTGTTTACAAAAGCACTCGACAACCACAACCAAGATATCTTTAAGTCGGTTTTATGTCGCGCAGTTTCTGCTTTGAAAGTTCTGCAGTACCAAGTAGTGTTAATCACTATCGTTAAATTGCACTCAATACAATACCGAAAAGCAATTGAAAATCTTCAGTTTGTATGTCTTTTTTAAATTTTTGTTTAGAAACTTTTCCGCGACTACTATAAGATATAACTGGGGAAACGCTAGTTGGACGCGTTGATAAGCGAGCACGTGCACCCTTGCCATTTTTTTAAATTTAAAATTTGCGACTTTTGCTGTCCACTGGCCCTGTTTCCAAATATTATTTATTTTTCCCAAAGGTATTTGGATAAACCCGGGGGTTTAAACCTTTATTTTGTTAAGCGAGCAACGAGCGTTTCCTTTTGACTCTGCCGGAAAACTTAGTCCCTGTTTTTTTTTTTTTTTTTTTTTTGTTTTTTGTTTGTTTTTTTTTTTTTTTTTTTTTTTGTATGTCTCGCGATAACGTTCGAACGGAGGTGGGATCGAGTTAAAATTTTTTTGACCATCCCAACTTTTTTTCTCGTTTTGAATCCATTATTTTTTGGGAAAAAACGTTAAAAAAGTTAAAAAGTTACTTTTAAAGTTAATCGAAAGTTTTTTTTTTTTAAAACAAACCCGGCGAAAAAATCTGAGATAGCCAAATCTTTTTTGAATGTCCGTCCTCAAGAATATGTAAATTTTATTTTGATCCGAAAAGTATGTAAGGGAAAATTTACATTATAACAAAAGTAACGTTGCCATGGCAACGAAAAGACGCGCGAAAGTTTCTACTAATACACTGCCACCTAGAATAACAAAAAAATTTTTCGAGAAAGCGTCTATTATTTGTCCAAAGAGTTTAAATGTTTTCCCCAAGGAGTCCAGGTCCTCTAGAGGGCGGTGGATTTTTCCACAAAGAAAAGGGTTTTCACAACGGGTTTACCCAAATACCTTGGCAATAAAAAATAATTTTGGGAAACGCAAACGCCATAAATTTTATGTGCAATGTGGGTCTAGCTATCACGGCTCGCTTATCAACGCGCCCAAACTGAGCGTTTCCTAGTTGAAAAAATTCACCGCCATCTAAAAGACCTTGCCATCTTTCCTTTGGGGAAACTATTTAAAACTTTTTGGGTTTTACAAATTACACTGCTTCATCGATATATTTTCATTACTTCTAGGTGGCAGTGCTAGTGCGAATTTTCTTTCCCATGGAAACGATATTTTTTGTTATTATGAAAATTTCCCATCTACACTTCTTAGGGGTCAAAATAAAATTAACATTTTCGTCCCGGGACAACATTCTAATAATTTGGCCACCTCAGATTTTGTCGCCGTGGAGTTTGAAAAAAAATTTTTGTTTTAACTTTAATGAAATTTTTTACTTTTTTAAACGATTTTGCCAAAAAAACTAATGGCATTAAACCAAAAAAAAGCTTGGGGATGGTAAAATTTCAACTCGATCCGAGCCCCGTTAAACGTTTCGCGAGACTCAAAAAAACAAAAACAAAAAAACAAAAAAAAAAACAAAACAAAAAAAAAAACAAAACCATGACTTTTTTTTCCGGCAGAGTCAAAGGAAACGCTCGCTTCGCCGCTTAATTTCTACTAAAGTCACTTATTTAAAAAATCTACTAAAAACGGGGCAGGTCTAGGGTTACAGATCTCGCAACGCGCATTACCTGAAAATGTCAAAATATTGGGTGGACTTTTGACGATAAGGAGGTCAAACTCAAATGGACAGCACGTCCACATCGTGTTATTTGTTTGAGCCTATTCGCCATTTTGATTGCTAAACCACTACTACAGGTTAAACTTTGCTACATTGCTGTGGTGGCCCTAGGTTACCTTGGTTCCAAAGTAAACAATAAAAATGTCTGCCCAATTCAAAGTGCTAATTTGTACGCCGCCGACCCTCACCTGCGCCTCCAGGGCCCCTATTCGTAACTTCACGGTTCACTCCGCCCGGGACCACTCGGGAGGGTATAGTAGTATTATATGATAGATCCACCACCCAACCGAGTCTGACTCGGTTATAAAAAAAAAAAATGTGGTGAAAACCTTGGCCTACAGAAAACACAACCAGATTATTAACTTTCTCAAACAATAACAATAGTACGCTAAAATAAACTTATTTTTAGTAAGGGCCTCCCCTAAAGTCCCGTGCGTTCCCTTTTTTTCATAAAATTTATATCATTTAATCCATTTCTCACCGATTGAAAAAATACACCATCTATTCATTTGAATATTTGACAACTGACTGCGAATCATTTGTTCACATTTGACCGTCCACTGCCATGTAAATCATACCTTTCTACCTCGCCAACAAAAACCGGGAACGTTTACTGTTACCCCCGAGCCCGATCCCGTGACCGGGGGTTTGACCCGTGAATTACTGAATGGGGGCCCCAGTACGCCATACTATTTTAACTCCGGGTTTGACTAATGGAATCGCTTGTCACCACGCTCACCCAAAAATAGATACTCATCATTCATAGGTGGGATTCAAAGTTGAATTTTTTCAAAGAAACACAGTGTATTAGAGGCGGGGCCCTGTACCAAACAGCTGCTGATAGGTGGGTTTTCGCTTGTACTTCCACAATGTATAACGCCATCTAAGTTCCCAAAGTAAAGGCCCTACTTGAAAATGTGTCTACGGGAAGCGCGAAAACATTACCAAACGGACCATACAAATTTTTAAAGACGCAGCTGGACTAAATTTTCAAAGTCGGTGGTACAATTTTAAATCCGCAGCTTTACCCGATTTTTTAAAAATTTAAATGAAAAGGGAATTTCACAAACAATAAATTTAAACATGGTCTTATATTTTAAATCTGTGGAAGCATTAAAAAAAAGGGAAAAATAGCCCGTTTTTTATAAGTAACATTATTGAATCTCCTAGGGGAAATTTTAAGCTCGGTCGGGCGTACTGCAGTATGGCGTTGTTTTAGCCTAGCTGGCCACTTGGTGGGCCAGCTTAGCTCATTTTCGGTCCCCAAACTTTCCGCCCCGCTCATTTATAAGCTCGTGTCTGGCGTCTGCTATGGTGTTGCTTTAGCCTAGCTGGCGCACTTGGTCGGCCACTTAGCTCAGTTCGGTACCTAACATTCCGCGCACTCGGGGGGCTCCGCTCGTTTATAAGCTCGTGTCTGGCGTCTGCAGTATGGTGTTGCTTTAGCCTAGCTGGCGCATTTGGGTCGGCCACTTAGCTCGTTGGGTCCCTAACTTTCCCGCGCATGGTTCCGCCCGCTCTTTTTATAAGCTCGTGTCTGGCGTACTGCATAGGGGGGTTGCTTTAGCCTAGCTGGCGCACTTGGGTCGGCCAGTTTAGCTCAGTTCGGTACCTAACATTCCGCGCACGGGGCTCCGCTCCGCTCAGTTTACCCCAACTTACCCGTGGGTCATGTTCACTTCAGGCTCGGTACTCGAGAGAACAAAGTGACAGGCCCCGGGGGAAGGGGAATAATTCACAACATCACGTTTTAAACCTGAGCGAAGTGGACAGGGCGAGGTATTAGCTTTCTCTCTACCGGCTTTCTAATCTGATGGAGCTGAATTCCAGCATGGATTGAACAAACCGATTAAATATCAAAGTCATCATTTGGATATGTCTGATTGGTTTGTTCACGTCCTGCCTCTTCAACGTCCATGTCGGGAACTCGCATAGCCTTCAAAACTGTGAAATAAAAGAAAGATATCCCCTGATGGTCCAGCGGCCCCGGCTACGTCACGGCTGGTGGACGGCCGGGCCTCTCTACTTAAAATGGGGGGGGAGCCCGGGTACAGAGGGGGTTCTAGACCCCTCGCTGCAAAACAAGATAATATTTCTTATACTTTTGTTTGTCAGCACCATTTGTTTTTTCAAAAGGTAAACCTTCTTAACACCGTGTTTTTAAAATTTTTAAACTTTTTTTGAAAAAATTAAAATTGACAGGTAATTTTTGATTTAAATCTTAAAAAGCCTGCTTTTAAGATTGCCAATAGTCCCCGCAACTTTTAATGTTACATTTTAATTTGTTACATCCCGCCAAATAGTTATTGTTTTGTATCAATTTTTAATGTTGGGGAAAAGGGGGTTGTCCCAAAAAGTTTCTTCCCCAGTTTTAAAATTTTGGATGTTGATTTTTTTTATACGAACGAATCCACTATAATATAGGAAGGAGATTTGTTACACGTATTCTCGCCTTTATTTGGTTTCCGGGCGCGTCAACCATTAGGTCCTCCACTCCGGTGTACTAAGTAATGACGTAGGAAAAGGTACAGAGAAAGGCTGCCAGAAAGATTAAGGGATTAAATCAAATGGTGGGTAGAAGATACGGATGTAAATGGTAAGCAGGATTGGAGACATAAAAGTATGGGGAAGGTGACAAAGATTTTGGGTGGGAAACCTTGGATTTGGGTAATAAAAAAGACAGGCTCTGTTAACTGTATCATTAGGGTGGTTTGAGGGTGGGTTGACATCAATAGTTTCTTACAAAAGGAGATTTATGACGGAATGGGGGATCGTAGTTGGAAATTTAAAATATAAGTTATAAATACGTTGGAAAAAAACGGACTTTAATGTATGACCCGAGTCTGGGCCTGGGGTAGAATTAACCTATTCTACTTTGCAAACACCAGCTAGTAAGAGGGGAGTATATAACTCCCCGAAACTAGAGGCGAGCTCTGGCAATCGTCGTTGGGGACAACTTCCCTTTCCCTTTGACGACCTCCCCGGCGACGATGACAATGACACAACGAACGATGACGAAGACTAGGACAACCGCGACGTGTGTGACCCCCCTTCCGCCCCTTACCCGTTACTGGTTCTGACTAGCATGGACTCCTCCACCCCTAGGCTAGAGTGGCGAAAAACGGTTGACGCGTCCTCAATCCCAATACAAAAATAATATACAACAATTACTGAATGGAATTAATTTCCTGAGAGATCTGTGGAGAAATATGGGATAATACATTTGAAAAGATAGTCGAGAAATTTGGAAAATTGTAATATAAAACTGTAGCTAAAAAAAATTGTTATGTTTATATTTAACATTACCACTATACAAAACTGTTGAAAACCTGCAAGTCAATAAATAAAGTTTTAAAAAGTGGAATATTAAAATGATCCCTTGGGTGTATTCTAACAAATGTTGACCTACTCACAGGTTTCGGGCGACTTCGTGCCTGTCCCCCCTGACTGGTGCTGATTTTCCCCCTCATTTTTGCAATCTCAGCTCTGATCGTTTTATTTTTCGTCCTTCTGTTTCTCGACATCAACCCAGTGTCAGACTAGAATGAAGAAGTAACAATCAGTAAACCTGGTTGTTGTTGTTGTTGTTGTTGTTGTCACCTTATCCCATGCTCTCCCCTTGCTTGTTGATGGTTCTGACCAGCACAGGCCTGTCCACCCCTCGTCCCCCCGCGTCAACTTTACGTTCCACTCCTTTGGAAAAAAATAAAGTTTTAAACTAACAAAAAACTTCATTATCACACGAGACTCATTATGACCTGACGGTTGACGCGCCCTTAAACATAATAAACCCAATAAACCACAACTGTTGAGCTTTAATTTGGCGCTGTAAAAAGGTAGAAAACTTTTTTTCGCTGTGCGCCCTTTGCTCAGTAGGGCCCTGTCGTCTGCAAAAAGGCTAGGCAAAGGGGTTTGGGACGGGGGAAAAGGGAAAATCGTGGCTGTGATCTGGTAGAGAAGGGGAGAGACGCAGGGAAACCCTTTAGGCACGCCAGCAAAGGGGTAAAACGAGCGTGAAAACCACACAATAACGTCCCGTGAGAAAAGATCGGATGAAGTGCCCTTACAAAGGGAACTTTCAGTTGCAGAAGCTTGTAAAAGAGCCTGTCATGCCAACCCTTGACAAAGGGGCGTGATTGTCCAGAAAAAAGCTAGCACACACTGGGGGCCCTCGTTTAACGCCCCTAACCCCCCGTCCCGCTTGATAGGGGTCTGAAAAGTGCCGCGACCTGCCGGGAACCGGGCGTGCTCGGGGATATGTGGGGCGGTCAGCAAAAGCAACCCGCCTGGGGCGAAATAGTTTCTCAAAACCTTTCTACAAGTTCAAGAGACTAATTCTGGTGACTGCGAGATTCGTTGGGGGCTGTTTTTCTTCGGAAACTGACGATGACAGCAGATTTTAAACTGGGAGGGAATAGCCCAAACGGAGGCACCCGGGAAGAAGTTTTAAGGTTAGAGACGAAATTGCTGGGGCCTGGCGAAGCATCATCGGTGATACCATCAAAAACCTGGGGATGAGCTCCGCCCTTTTGTAGGCAATAGACTTCCTCCGCGCTGATATCCCGGACGAGGTCGGGGTGGAGAACTTCTTCATCTGGGGGCGATTTTGGGAGGGGAAAAGGGCGGTTCGTGGTGCGCAAGAGACATTTTACCCTCTCTCGAAATCGTCGTCAAAGAGCGCGTCCTAGGGGAAAATGATAAACTCCCCCAAGAGAATCGCAAACTCCTGCGCTTTGTCGGAAAACGACCACACCTCGGTCGTTGACAATGAGGGTCCGATGGGCGGTGGACTGACCCTTTATACGCTTGGAGGTGCGCCAAAATGAAAAACCCTCCTTGTAGTCCAGCGACTCGCAAACGACCCTCCACTGAAGCTCGGGAATGGTCAATGCTCGGCAACAAAAAGCATTCAAACTGTTCTATTCGGGTTTTTAGGGCATATCACAAACAGGCTTAAAAAATTTTCCTTTTCTCGAATGAATCAAAAATATGACCCGGTAGAGTGTCAGTAAATCATTGCACGTGCCGGGGACCGGCCAAAAAAGCCCGGCCCTTTGTACTTTTCCCCCAAATGTTCTGTAGTGTTCCCCAAGTGCTGGACACGACGTACCAAACCCCCTCTAGGAGAAACCGTTCGATCTAACCCCCGTCCCCGTCTGGGCCCCCGGGGGGAAAATTGGCCTAGAGCATGGGTCTGCTAAACTATAAAGGGGATTTAAGAGAAATAGCCCCTTGCAACATCAGCAGTATAAGGGTTTTTTTTTTACTCCCCGAAACTAGAGGGGAGCTCTGGCAAACGTCGTCGGGGGCACTTCCCCCTTCCCTTGACGAATCCCCGACGACGTGACAATGACACAAAGAACGAAAAACAAAAACGATGACGACCACGACGTGAGAACCTTTTTTTTTCTCCCTTTAAAACCCCTGGCTGGTTCTGTCCAGCATGGGCCCCCCCCACCCCAAAATCCCCTAGACTAAATGGTGCATTAGACCTAAAAACGGGTTTACGCCCTTAATCCCCAAAAAATAAATATAATTAGTAGACAAAACTATGAGTCCTGCAGTAACTTATTGCAGGTTCCAAAACAAATAAAACAAAAACAGAATCAAAATTTGCTCTTGGAATCCCCAAATACTGAATTCTCTTACTTTTCCAGGATCTTTGACCAAAATTAAAAAAATTTATCAAATTTAATCCCTTTCTTTGATTTGAATTTAAACAGGCGTTATCATGAAACACGATTTCTACTTTAAATGGGTCATAACTGGAGAGTATATGCACATCACTTAGTTGCCTTGAAATTTATTGTTTGGCCATTATCGTGATACCATTTTAACTAATTTGTAAATTGCTACAAAACCTTTTTAGCAACTTCTAGATTTTTGTGAACTACCACTAGCGCTGTGTCATCTGCGTACAAAATTGCTTAGTAATTCTTCAATTCCTTTAATCAATCATTTATTTATTATTTATATTATATTTATCTGTACCAATATGGAACTGTATTAAAAATGAAGTATACTAAAATCTCACTGTTCAAAATTTGAATTGTCCTAAAAATAAAAAAAGACCTTAGTACCAGCCATAAAACTCTCAAAATGCAGCGCGCATGGTCCGCACCGATTTATCCCAACTTCCTTTTGGGCCCCCGGGGTAGAATTCCCCAGAGCATGGCTCTCTAATCGTAAAGGCGATTCAAGAGAAAAAATCCACTTTTCAAAAATCGCTGTATGAGGGTATATTTTACTCCCCCAAAAATAGAGGCACTTGGGAATCGTCGTTGGGGGTTTGCCTCTTTCTTTGCGAACCCCCGCGACGATACGACAATACCCACACGATTACAAAAACAACGACGACCGCGACTGCAAACCCCCTTTTTTTTTTTCCCGTGGGTGGGTTTTGACCCGCATGAGTTCGCCTCCCCATATCCCCTAGGCGGAGGGTGCATTAGACCCAACGGGTTTACGCGTCCTTAATCCAAAAATACAAAAAAAAATCTATTTCTCATTTTCACTTCGTTTCAGATCTCGAGACAAATTTAATGCGGGAAAACCGACAGAGTCCTTGTGAACGGACCCAATAGGGAACACCTCCTCAATTTCTTTAAAAAAAGTCGTAAAGTAGTTTAAAAAAAGACAAACCCCCAAAAAAAATCCGTCGAAAATGTTTTTTTTTCTTTGGTTTTTTTTTTGGGGGATAATATTACTAGCTGACTGTGCGTCACAGATTGTATAGTTTTATCATCTGCCGTAGGGGGTTCCCCCCCGCCTGGGAAAATTTTTGGTTCCTAGTCAATTCCTACAAATTCCTAGGCAAAAGGGGTGGGGCCCAAGGGGTTGGCTCTTGGGTTCCATGGAAACCAGAGTCGATTAAGAAGGGGTTCCCCCCCGGTTTAGATCGGTTTCCCCCCTGGGTCCCCCCAAAGTACAAAGTTGAATAAACAATTTTGCAGTCAGGGAGGGATTATTCGTTGCAATGCTGTTATAATATGTATAAATTTTTATATTATACATTTTCATTATTAGTGTAGGCTCATTCTTTAGGCAAACTATTTGAAATTTTTTTAATTGCTTTAATGGGTTTTTACTACATTCAGTTCCAGATGTGGTGCAGCGCGCGCGCGGAGATCTATTCAACTATTACTCTCTTATGACGTCACGCAATGCCCAAAGCGTTTTAGTCAAAACCTTCATAAATACGCCAAATTCGTTAGTTTTTAAAATAAATTTATATTTGTGAGTATTTTTTATTATATAATATGTTAATTACAATTAAGTCGCAAAATACAGTTGAGGAGCATTCCCTATTGCAGAAAGCATCTACATATTATCCTGAGCCAAAAGGGCAATCCACTTTGGATGGTACCAAACTAAGACTTTCTCTCTACGGACATTTAGTTCCCGATATGGACGTCGAACAAAATACTTTAAATACCATTGCCATCATTCTGATGAGTCTGATTGGTTCGTTAGACGTCCTGCGCTCTTCAACGTCCATGTCGGGAACTCAGCATAGACTTCTTATACTTATGAGTAAAAGTTATGACTCACCCTGATGCTCCAGTGGCCTCGGCTACGTCACGGGTGGGGGAAGGGCCGGGGCCCCTCTACTTAAAGTGGGCAGCCTCGGCTACAAGGGTGGTTCTAGACCTCCTCGCTGCAAAACAAGATAATATTTTTTATACTGTTGTTATGTGCGCCCATTAGTTTTTTAACGTAAAACCTTCTTAACACCGTGTTTTTTTAAATGTTAAAACTTTATTTGAAATGTGAAATTAGACCGATAATTTGAGATTCTAATCTTTTATTTGTGCTTTTAGGTGATTACGAAATCGTCTGGAACTTCTTATGGAACATTAAAATGCGTTACAAATCAACGCACAAAAGTAATTGTTTTAGTTACAAGTTCATACTGTTAGAAAAGGAGTTTTTTTCCAAAAAAGTTTCTTCCAAAAGTTTAATTGTGGGACGTAGACTTTTCTATACTAAAGAAGCCAAGGGAAAAATTGAAAAGGGAAATTTTTAACGGTATTCTCGCCTTTTTTTGGTTTCCGGGGGGCGTCAACCCTTTTGGTCCTCCCCTCCCGGTGTTTCTAAGTTATGACGTTGGAACAGGTACAGAGAAAAACTGCCAGAAAGGTTAAGAATTTAAAAAAAATGGTGGATAGACGGTACGTATTTAAATGGTAAGCAGAATAGGAGACAAGAAATGTAGAAAGCCCCAAAAAATTTAGCTCGGGTGTTTATTTTTTAATTTTTTGTTTGTTTTTCTGTCTGTTTGTTCGCTCTCTAACGGGCAAACGGCATATGCGATCTTGATGAAAATTAGAGGGGACCTTCTAAATCTCTGAACTTAGTCGTGCCACGTTTTTGGGCGCAATTGAAGAAACATTTCTTATGAATATCGTACTTTTACGATTTTTTCCGATTTTTAGTGCGATTTTTTCGTGACATTTGGGCCGATTCTGACCAAACGGGTGGGGCTAAAAAGTTAATATTTCACATGGACATTAAGGTAATGGTGATGTATTGCCTTTTGAAAGAAAAAATTGAAAAAGTAAGCCAGAATTAATAGAATAAAGGTTTTAATATTAGTTTTTTGAGGTATATATAATAACAATTAACAAGTTACAATAGAAACTTGACTACAATCACCTACAATGCGTTCAAAAAGCACTTGCAAAAGTAAAGAGATCCCACGCAAACAAAGAACTTACAAAAAAAGCTCATCTTTCAACGCGACTAAAAAAAGCGTTCACGAAGCGGCCTAGTAAAATTACAGCCAAACCTTACACACTCAAAAGTAAAATGACATCTTAAAGAAGGTCCAAGCTCAGCAAGCACCCTTCTACATTTGCGCATTATTAATTCATAGTCATACACTTCCCCTACAACTACATCATTGAAATGCTTGGAAAAATAGAATTTGCATGAGCGGCTCCCCCGCCCTCTTAGCATGCTTTTGGACCCCTATGCCCGGTAAGACCTGCACAGGTGTAAGTGTTGACCCTATAACGTTAGCTGACATACAAGGGAAGAACAAATAAAACAAATTAATTAATTCGTATTTAGAGTCTTCCCACTAAGTTATTTAACAAATTTTCTTTGGGGGACTTTAAACCAAATCGAACAAGACAACTCTGTAGGCCCCGACGCAATCGACGAGTGAGCGATAACCAACCAAAGATCGATATTTTTATTTTTTTTGATGAGCGAAGCGAAGACTTCAATTTCACTGACCCCCACAAACAAATTAGCTCGGGTGTTTTTTTTTGTTTGTTTTTCTGTATGTTTGTTTGCGCTCTACCGGGCAAACGGCATAATTATGCGATCTTGATGAAAATTGGATGGGACCTTTGAAATCTGTGAACTTAGACCTGCCGCGTTTTTTGGGTTTAATCGAAGAAATATTTCTAATGAATATAGTACTTTTACGATGTTTTACGATTTTTAGTGCGATATTTTGGTGATATTTTGGCCGATTCTGACCAAACGGGTGGGGCAACAACGTTCATATTTCACAATGGCATTACAGTAATGGTGATGTATTGCCTTTTGAAAAAAAAAGTTAAAAGTAAGCCAGAATTCAGAGAAATAAGGGTTTTAATATGAGTTTTTAGGTGTATAATAAAAAACAAGTGAATGTAGAAATTTGACTACAATCACCTACATTGCGTTCAAAAAGCAAATCTTTTTTTTTGCATCCAGCTATTTAAACCTTCTATTAATTGGTATTATAATTGCAATAAGTACTACTTAATAAAAATCATCCTAATTTAACAAAAATGATTTTGCAACGTGACTTGAAAAAGTAAAGAGATCCCACGCATACTAAAAACTATACAAAGAATCTCATCCATCAACGCGACTACAAATAGCGTACGCTATGCGGCCTAGTATTAGGAAATATAGCAATCAGTGGTATGGACAGTGCGAACACCCGCGGATCAACAACAGAATCAACAAGGCCGATTCAAAACCTCTTTGAATGTAGTAAGTGCTTCGTTGCTAGAACGGCACTAAAGTCACCGTTTACTTATTCCCAAGACAAAAAGTGATAATGATGAAATTGAATCCATATTATAAGTTAAAAACTTTCGCCTGAAGTGTGATTTGAATCCAGGACCTTCTGCATTGGAAGCAGGTAGGCTAACCATACTCCAACGAGCCTTCGAAACAAAGTTATTACAGCAGAATTAGAACTCACCGTTTTCCTTTATCCTCAGTTCCAGCGATGACGTCAGAAGACCCCGGCCCCTCACCGGAGGTAGTATCCCCAGTCTCGGCTTCCTGTTGAAATAAACAGAACAGGAAGTCAATACGGATTGGTTGGGTAAATGGCTCTGCTAATCGTACAAGGCGATTCAAGAGATAAAGTCCACCTCGCAAACATCAGCTAGTAAGAGCGGAGTATCTTACTCACCGAAACTACAGGCGAGCTCTGAAAATCGTCGTCGGGGACACCTCCCCCTTCCCTTGACGACCTCCCCGACGACGATGACAATGACGCAACGAACTATGAAAAGACGATGACGACCGCGACGTGAGAACCCCTCCTTCCTCTTCTTACCCGTGGCTGGTTCTGACCAGCATGCCCCCCCCCCCCCCTAGGCTAGAGTGGTGCATTATTACCTAACGATCCAGCCACAGGCAGGGGAGGAATGTGGGAGTTTCTCATTAGTTACGTGAACTTTACACTCTCCAAAACTATGATCAGTCTGACCTGTTTTTCCCGGACTTAAGGTTGAAATTGTCCAAAGATATGACAGCACTTAACCTTGGATTATAGGCTCTAATGTCACTTAATCAGCACTAAGTACTCTCAAAGAATCAGCTTGATCGGAGTTTGGGGGTTGCTTAGCTCACGGCCATTTCTCATTTCGTTGTCATCATTGTTATTGTTCGTTATTCCTTAATGTCCATGTAAAATATGAACGTTGTCAGTGGCGTAGCAACAATTCCTGGGCCCCCCCGCGACTTGCGCGGAATAGCTGGGGTCTGGGGCGAAGCCCCAGCCGCCGGAGGCATTAACACCGTAGGTGAAATTTTTTTGGGCCCTACATTATGTTTGATGGCCTAAAACGCGATTTCGATGACATCCCTAATACATTTGTTTACTAAAAGGCTAAAACCATTATGTTATATTAATAATATCAACACCAATAATGATAAATTAAAACACCCCAGAAAATAGACATTTTTAAACTTGCATACATTTACGTACACACACCAATCAACAAATCTAACGACAAAGTGGGTGGATTACTTGCATCACTTTTTAAATAAAAATATAAAAACTAATCACTTACCTACTTATGATAATACTGATGATGTTGATGATGTTGATTAAAATGGGTGTGAAGTCATTGTCATAGGATCACTTGAAGTGTGAATGAAATGTCAATAAACTAATAATTGCATGCCATCATCGAAACATCCCTCTGTCAAGGGTTGTCATGATTTATTAGTGTAATTGACCGCGTTATATACTATGTGAAATGAGATTTCTCTGAAAAGGCATTTTGTAAATATCCCCGTTCAAAAGAATCTGGAATTGGAATCTTACTAATACGACTCAGTTCTTTATAAAATTAAAAAAAGATTGACAGAACTGACAGTAGTCATGTCACAGATGATTGGCCATGTTCAACTCGGGTGATTTGACAAAATTGTGCAAATTGTTTAGAGGTGTGCATTTTTGAAGTTAATATGTGTAAAATTGGTTATCACGGTTCATTCTACTCTTTTGTCAACTTGAACTAATGCGTATTTTTTTTACAAAAGATGTAATTTTGGGGTTAAGTTCTGCGAGAAATTTTTTACTTCAAAATTCATTTCGAAAGATGAAGGGGCCTTCTGTAACCTGACAGGGGCCCCGAGGGCCCCAGTCAGGCCAGGGCCCCCCCGCAGTCGCGGGGGCTGCGGGGGCGGTAGCTACGCCACTGACGTTGTAGAACCACCCGTTTAGTCAGAAACTGACGAATCAGTCTGGGCCCGGGGTAGAATAAGCCAGACCATGGCTTTGCTAATCGTAAGAGGCGATTCAAGAGAAAAAGTCCACCTTGCAAACATCAGCTAGCAAGAGGGGAGTATATTACTCCCCGAATCTAGAGGCGAGCTCTGGCGGTCGTCGTCGGGGAACATTCCCTTCCCCTTGACAACCTCCCCGACGACGACGACAATGACAACACGGACGATGACACAGACGAAGACGACCACGACTTGGGGGAACCACCAACCCCTGCCCTCCCCGTACCCTTCCTTTCCCTCTGTCATTTGCCCGACGCCGGCCATGCTACCGCCCCGGCCCCTTGTCCCCGGCCACCTCCTCCCATGCCCTCCCTTGCTTGTGTCTGGTTCTGACCAGCACAAGCCTGTCCACCCCGCGTCTCCCCACGTCACCCCTTACGTTCCTCCCCTTTGAAAATTATTGCTATAAACTAACTATTAAACTGCATTATCACAGGAGGCGCAATATGACCTAACAGTTGACGCGCCCTTAAACCTATAAAACATCAACATTGGTCAGAAACTGACGAATTAGTAAGTACCAGTAGCCAGTAGCCCTGTAGCTAGTAGCTAACATCTTTAAAGTGATTTTGAGCATGTTTCAATCCTTTTTTCATGCTGAAGGAATAATTGTTTCTCAATAAAATTTGGCATGTGTTGTCAAGTACCTAAAACCCCCGTAATTACAGTTTTTAAGTTCATCGTCGAGGGGAGGGGGAGGGAGGCGAGACGATCAGAGCTCGCCAGTAGTTTCGGGCTTGATGGTCGTGTAGCTAGAAGCTTTCAAAGCAGAAGTTCTAGGGTTCGACTCCCGCTTAATGCAGAAGTCTTTTTTTAAACGGGTAATTTTGCGTACTCTGTATTTCCAGCAAATGTTATCAGCACAGGATAAGATTTGATTTGTTTGTTGTTCTTCGACAAAATGTTTAGTATTCGGAAGATAAGGTTTATCTTATCTTAGTAATGGCAACATTTTGTTTTTGATATTAGCTCACTGAATATTGTGTTCTCGTATCTTCGTGTTATATCGTGCAATGACCTAATCCAGGAAAGTTATTGGGATGTGGAACGTGTTATTTTAGGGAGCTCGAGCAGCAGAGCCTCACTTCTTCCAGGACTTCCTGCGGGAATATTTTATATCTGTTTCAATAATAGAAAACCTATCTTTAAACTCTCAAGGTTTGGTCATTATTTTACAAAATCATCAATACAACAACTGTTATAAGTTAACTTTTGAAATTGTATTCTGTTTCTTTGTTTTCTTTCTTGTTTGATGTAGCCTAAAATTTACTGAAATTTAAGATCGTTTAACCAAACAAAAATTTAAATGAGATAATCCCGCCTATAATATAGACTTCAATCAATCAATCAATCAATCAATCAATCAATCAATCAATCAATCAATCAATCAATCAATCAATCAATCAATCAATCAATCAATCAATCAATCAATCAATTAATCAATCAATCAATCAATCCTTTGTGAACTCGCGTACCCCTGCGACTTTTCATAATTAGACGAGGAAGAGAAGCGACTGAAGTCTACAATTCAACTCAAACGTCACTAGATCTGTTTTTCTAAGTCTGTGAGTGATTTTGCTCCACAATGGCCGAATGGCTAAACAGATAAAACTTTAAACAGACCTTTGGTACAAGTGTTTAGCGCGCAGTTTACATTTTGAGCAAAATCCGTAACCGTTACGATTTAAACTCACAATAAATAATAAATTGAAAATAGGCTGAGATTGTCAAATTTAAATTAATGATAGTGTTTTTTGTTTTTGATTTATTTATATCGATTAATCATGTTTGCATGCAGTGACCAAGTTGTATCGAATGTCGCACGCTCAAGGTTACCCAGAATTCCGCTCGGAGATTGAGTGAGCCTTGCCATATTTACTTGTATTACGCACTGGATATGTTGTCCATAGTATTGTATGCATTTCAAAACATGTTCTATACTCCCCCGCCTGGGCCCGGGGTAGAATTGGCCCAGAGCATGGCTCTGCTAGTCTAACAAGGCGATTCAAGAGAAAAAGTCCACCTCGCAAACATCAGCTAGTAACAGGGATGTAAATAACTCCCCGAAACTAGAGGCGAGCTCTGGCAATCGTCGTTGAGGACCTTGCCCCCTTCTCTTGACGACCCCTCGACGACGATGACGACAATGACACAACGAACGATGACAAAGACAATGACGACCGCGACGTGAGAACCTTCTTTCCTCCCCCTATACCCGTGGCTGGTTCTGACCAGCATGGGCGCCCCCCCCCCCCCCCCCCTAGGCTAGAGTGGTGCATTATGACCTAACGGTTGACGCGTCCTTAATCCAAATAAACAAGAAAAAAAATGTTCTATACTTTTCCAGAGATGATAAAATAATCCAAAAATAACAAAATCTATCCCGACCGTTGTTTGAACCCGGGTCTCCAACATTCCGGGTATAAAGACTCCTTAGCCAACTAGGCTAGGTAAAAGCCAAAGTCGTTGTTGGGCGAGTGAGTGAGCCATTGTGTAGAGTACCCGGGAACATTTGCATTTAAGTTGATTAACTTATAATGAATAAACTAGGAAAACTCTAAAGTCCCGCCGCGTTGATGGATGAGCTTTTTTAAATTTTTAGTTTGCGTGGGATATCTTTACTTTTGCAAGTGCTTTGTTTCGCTGCCTACTCATTGTAGGTGATTGTTGTCAAGTTTCTATTGTTACTTGTCAATTGGTATTATTTTACCGTTAGCTTTATTTCTATGGATTCTGGCTAACTTTTTCAATTTTTTCTTTCATAAGGTACTACAACACCATAACCTCAATGCCCATGTATAATATGAACGTCTTAGCTCCACCCGTTTGGTCAGAATCGGCCCAAATGGCACGAAAATATCGCACAAAAAATCAAACAACTTATATTAAAAGCTTTATTTCTATGGATTCTGGATAACTTTTTCAATTTTTTTTTCTAAAAAGCAATATATCACTATAACCTTAATGTAAATGTAAAATATGAACGTTGTAGCCACAACCGTTTGGTGAGAATCGGCCCAAATGTAACGACAATATCGCGCTAAAAATCGAAAAAAATCGTAAAAAGTACGATATTTATGAGAAATATTTCTTCGATTGTACCCAAAAACAATACAGGTCAAAGTTCAGAGATTTCGAAGGTTCCCTCCAATTTTCATTAAGATCGCATATGCCGTTTGCCCGGGAGAGAGCGAAAAAACAGACAAAAAAAAAAAAAAAAACACCCGAGCTAAATTTTTTGGGGGGTCAGTGAAATTGAAGTCTTCGCTTCGCTCATCCAATGATAGTTTTTTTTGTTTAGTTGGTGTAAGTGCGCGCCAACTGTGAGGCCATAATGCGCCACTCTAGCCTATGATATTAATAAATAAATAAATAAATAAATAAATAAATTGTATTTAGAGTCTACCCACTCAGTTATATAACTGATTTTCAGTGGGGGACTTTAAATCAAAGCGACTAAGCCTACCCTGTAGGCCCTGACGCAATCGACGAGTGAGCGATAACCAACCAAAGATCGTTATTTTTAATAGGGAATATAGCAATCAATAGTATGGACAGTGCGAACATCCGCGGATCTACGCCAGAATCAACAAGACCGATTCAGAACAACTCAGAATTTATTATGTGCTTCGTTGCTAAGACGGCTCCAAAGTCACCGTTTACAAACTCCTAAGACAAGAACTGATGGACTTAAGTCCAAGTCAGAAGTTAAAAAACTTCTGACTTTGGCGGGAATCGAACCCTGGACCTTCTGCATTGAAAGCAGATACGCTAAGCCTTAAGAAGGGGAAGGAAATTGAATGTTAACGGGTACTCAACACATGGCTCACTAACTAGTCTAAAAACGACATTGGTGTTTTCCTAGTAAGAGACATTTATGATTACAAAATAATATCTCGCTTTGGCCTATCACCCCTCACACGCAAAACCTAGCTAGTTAACTGAAGTTGGATAGTTTAATGGTTCCTAGGTAGAATTCTTAATAAATGTTACTCACCATGTTTATTTATCAATGAGTTTATCTTGTTTCACGTAATTGAAGCAACACTCAAGAAGAAAATTCACTCAAAATAACTCTGATTCTACAGAAACTAGAAACGGAGTCAAACAGTTCCGAAATCAAGTTATTCGAATGTAAAGATGACCGTATTATTCACCTGTAGTGCAGCAAATGATAAGAGTTTCTGCACTTGTGAGCTTCTAAGATAGTGGCCAGGGTCAGCTACGTTATCATTGCTAGGTGGGGATCTTTAAACAAGTGTTTGTTTTCCACTTGACGATCTATCAGTGTGATAACCCAGGCTACATCTCAAGTATCGAGGCGATAAGAAGATTCCTGGTAAACATGTTGACTGTTGAGCGTAGGGTATTTTGCACGAGTCTTACTTACTTAATTAATTAAATTAGGGGGGGGGGGGGGGGCTCGCTGGAAGAACCAGCCACACCTTCCACCCCGGTTCAGAACTTGGCCAAGCTAGATCATGACTCTGCGGGAATCTCCCGCAACCAGAGGCGAGCTCTGGCCGGCGATATGAGAAACTTCCCCCTCCCCTCCCCTTGCTGTGACTGGTTCTGTCCTGCACGGTGGTGTCCTACCCACAGACACAGAGTGGTGCATTATGACCTAACGGTTGACGCGCCCTTATGTTAAGATAAACTTACAGACTTTAGTTTGTGTTTCAATTACCTTACGTAGGCACCGCGATTGCTTTAAGACTTACGCCAATATTTTAGTTTGGTTTAGTTTAAAATTTTAAGGGTGCGTCAACGGTTAGATCATAGTGCACCGTCCTAGCCAAGGGGAAAGGGAGGCAAGACACATGCTTGACAGATACAGCTGAGTAACATACTCCCATGTTTGAGCGATGAACTTTACCGCTTTTCTAACCTTTTACAATCAGCAGAAGAATTCGCTGATTAACGCAAGTACAATACATTTATTATTCATTTTTTTACACGTAATACAAGTGGAAAGACGCACAAATTACTGGACATAGCGTTCGTTTTTACTGCATCCACTCGTACATGGTTCACAAATCTACTTTACTCATCTTTCCTTATCTATCCTTATCATTTAGAACAATTGGCAATATTTCTCAATTTCATTAATCTTGAAACACTCCCATGGGTGTAATTGATTGTATGGAAAACAACCCAGAAATTAAAATAAGCATCTCAGGCGGGTATCGAACCCAGGACTCTTGATTGCTGGGATTGTCGGGAGACCCGGGTTCGATACCCGTTTGAGATTGATCTCTTTGTTTATGTTTTGTTTTCTATTAACTTTACACTATATTTATTCTACCGATTGCTCAAATGTGTTACATTTGATACGGTATAGTTCATACTATGCTGCAAACTACATAGTCATTAAGAATTATGTTCGCTTATTCCTTGCTCCTCTGTCTGCGCACGGCGGGAAAAGATCGAAGTCATTGTCATAACCATCAGCTAGAAAGTAGGGGAGAATGTTACTCCCCGACACTAGAGGCGAGCTCTGGCGGTCGTTGTCGTTGTCCCTCGCTGACCTCCGCGACAACGTATCCTGATTAGTACAGTAATACAATAATATAGTTAACATAGTATAACAACAACATAATACAATACCTATACGCCTAGACAAAAAACAAGGTCAACTAAATATAATATGCACACACATAAAGAAAACACATACACACATACGCATACATTCAACACACATGAATGGATACTAGGTGTGCAAGTGTTGAAAAATAAATTAATATTTAAACATGATGTGTTCAAACTCAACCTGGGTAGCCCCAGGCCCCCAAATCACTTACTTCATCATTAATAACAATAATAATAATAATAATAATAATAATAATAATAATAATAATAATAATAATAATAGTAATAATAATAATAATAATAATAATAATAATAATAATAATAATAATAATAAATATATATATATATAGTAATAATAATATTTTTTGTGGGAAGCCTGCCCAGGGTGCAATTCATGCCCCTCTTCAGGTGTCTATCTAGGTATGTTGCGGTTAGGACAACTGTGAAGGGATGTCCGAGGGCTGTTTTAGAGGAGTCAATCCCTTGCACTCGCATTAACGACTGAGGAAAACCTCGGGGCAATCCTTCAGTCAGGATTGCCGGTCCAACACTTTCGGTTTAGCTATTGTTACCCTTAATTTACATACTGACATTTAATTTCAAAGACTTTATTATGATGATCATCAGATAAAAATTAAAACGAAAACAGATTATTTATAAAATTGACAGCAAATGGTATTATGTATATCGTATATATTTATTGTGTCGTAAAAACAATATTATCTCTTTTTAGACGAGTGAGCGCAGCGAAACGAAGTCTATGTCACGCTACTCGATTGGGCCTTGGTCATGACTGTGTCTAATGTATGTCTGTCTGTCTGTCCGGTCCCATACGGCCGAACGGCCAAATACATTGACCTGAAATTATAAACAGACATCCGTGACCAGGTAACTGAGAACTGCTAACAAAATGAACACAATTCATTTCGATTTAAACCTACAAGGATTAGGAATAATAAACTGAAAAATAGGCCTAACATGTGTAGGAATTCTTTTAACGACAGTGGTTTCGCGTTTGAAAAAATCACTGCCTCTTTGATGTAACTCGGTTGCAATGAAGGCTGTGGAAAAAATATTTGTAATGTAGTTATGTAGTGACGAAAGAGTATCGAAATTTGCATGTTCAAGGTACCCCCAAATTCCGCTCTCACATTCCGGGTATAAGGGCGCCTTAGCCAACTAGACTAGGGAAACGCCAAAGTTGATAGACGAGTGAGTGAGCCATGTATTGAATACCCGGTATCATTCCCCATACTGGGCTAGATCCAGCCTTAGGTATAGGGGAGGAAAGGGGATGTTCCCGGGTACTCAACACATGAATCACTCACTCGTCTATCAACGACTTTGGCGTTTCCCAAGTGTAACACATAATGTAACAATTCGTTCAGTTAATAATTGAGTATTGATTGACCCAATCAACTGTGCGTTAACCTTTCTATAGAATGACATAAGGTTCGTTCGTTTGCACACACTTTTGTGAAATGGGCCACTTTGGCCTGTTCATTCGCTTCACTGTTGAAACTCGCTCTCGTAACACTAGCCCAGAACCCAGTGTAATGTGTAGACACTGGCTTTTTTAGTGTTAACACTAGGTCTGCGAACGAACAGACCTATAGTATACAATAATAGCCTTATAAATATCATTTAAATATGAGACGTTAGGCAATATCCAATCAATCAATAAATATCATTATTGTTTATCACTCGGAAAAAAGTGTTATTGATTTCGTCGATAAAATATTCTTACGGTTTACTAGAAAATATCTCATGAAATCCATTTGCAGAAAAAAATTGTGAATTAAACAAAGATAATATAAATGCACATAAAAAATTAAACAACAACAATTTCTTTGAGTAAGTTTTATTGGACATAACACTGCTCTTTAAAGTGGACCCAACGAAAGAATGCAGGTGGCTCGAAATTGTTTTCCCAACATAACAACTTTGTCAATTCTATTCACGCTAGCTCAACGTGGATCTTGCACACGGAGGAACTCTGTGATCTGGTACAGATCATTTTGTTTGCGTTGGTAAATGATATTTCTTTTTCATACTCAAAGGCGACATTCCATTTACCTCGCATTCATTCTACCCCCACCACCACCAAGCATCTGCATTCTTTCGTTGGAGATAGTACATCAATATTTATTAGTGATATTTCGACTTTATTCAAAAGTCTTTTTCAAACTGTAGGTTGACAAAGAAAAAATTGACAAAATATTACGGCTTGGGATACAGGATCGGATAAGGAACCTGCGCGTAGACATTGTCTACCACCCCCTTGACAATGTCGCCCATTGTTGCTAGGACAGCCGGCCTCACTTCGTCGAGAATCACCCTCCAGTTGTCGTTGAGTACGACGGCCATGTTGTCTGCGAGCAGCCTGTTGCCGTTGAACATGTTCTCGAAGTCGATGTAGAGTCGGCCGACCTCCATGGTGACGAGGTGGTCGTCCACCTGGATGAACTCTTCGCCGTCGCGTCGCGTCACGTGACCTCGCAGCACGACGCGACACCTCAGGTCCGCTAGAAGGGGAATAGATAAACTCGTATTCAGAGTCTACCTCTTCACATTTAACGTATTTCTTTTATTTCAAAATTAATTTTAATTTTTAGGTTAATTTTTTAAATTACAATTTGTAATTTAAAAAATTAGCTTTTTTTTTTCACATTTTCCATATAACTATACTTAACACTCACTTTTCGAATAAGCTTATTTTTGCCACGTTGACTATAGGCAATTCAATATAACTGGTAATTTAATACAAGGCGAACTAAATACTAAAAACCAGTACAGTCAATAATTACGAATGTGAATGAATCTACATTACTTTCAATCTGTTACTGTTTAGGAAAACTAGCCCATCTTTGATTAAAACCTCTTGATCACCGATGCCAGAAACATGTTTTGTCACGTTTATGCAAGATTGACGTAGACGCTATGTTCTCTCATCTCTGCACCAGCATTTATTTGTTACTGTTTAAAATGGAGTCTCATTCATCGAGATGTAAATCAAAATTCCAATATTTATTATAACATTTAGTCCACTCAAGTAACATAGTCAAACATCAATTGTTTTGTGCATCCGGCCCGGAGGACCAAATACGTCAACAAGCATGCACATGCTGAGTACGGCTGAGCCAATAGTAGCAGATATATGCTTTACTGTCTAGATACTTTGCTGTGCGTCTCTTACGAGTATTAAGGAGCTAGCTAAGTGATATGGAGTGATCACGTGACACTTACTGAATGTTAGGTTGTTCTTTCTGTTGCCGTTATAGGTAGCACCAAGATCCGGCCCGGAGGACCAAATACGTCAACAAGCATGCACATGCTGAGTATGTCTGAGCCAATTGTAGCAGATATATGCTTTACAGTCTAGATATTTCGCTGTGCGTCTCTTACGAGAGGAGACGCGAGCATAAACCGTGTAACTGAATGATCGATCTGAGATACGAGAGTCGCGCGCGGCCGGTGAAGCTAGAAGCCACGCGTAGAATACTCCAAGCTTTTACATATTCGTTCAGTGTGGCGCTATCTGTGTGCAAACTGGTGAACTCGAAGTGTATTATGACTTCAAATAGAACGGCGGGACCACGGCTGGCCGTGCGCGCATAAACCGGGTAACGCGCATTAGACGGTTTATGCGCGCGGCCTCTCTATTTACGAGCTAGCTAAGTGATATGTTAAACAACAAGTGATCACGTGACACTTACTGAGTGTGAGGTTGTTCTTTCCGTTGCCCGTGATAAGCAGCACCAAGATCCGGCCTCCGATGATGTAGTTCCCTCGCACGGCCAATTTGGGAACGTAGCTCTGAACATCCAACAAGTGATTCTTGTCGTCCATCTCGGACCTGTCAATCAATTTTATATTTTAAGATTTTGTAATGTGTATTTTGCATTTAATGGTTTGTGTAGTATTTCTATATTATTCTTTTTTTGTTAATGTGCATTGTTCAGTTGGATTTTTTTGTGTAATTGCTTTATTGCACTTGTTGATTAATACCTGTTGTCAATGGGAAAATATGAGTACAAAATTAGAAAAGTGGGAAGGTCAAGAGAGAAATGGGTAAGATTAATTCCAGAAGACGTTGGAAAAGGAAATAGTGTGGGAGCATGTGGCAAGAGTAAAGCTGTGGGAGGACAGAAGAGAGTGGAGTAAATTGGTGGAGAGGAAGAGTAAGATGATGAGGAAGAAACACTGAGTCTGGCAAGCTTAGTATCTACAGTTTCATGTCGTAGATAATGGTGGAAAACCACCACTCAACCCGACATAGTTGGAACTGAGTTAAGGCTATAAATATTTTGAACGATACAAAAAGCTATAGTTAACATTAAGTGTGCGTGTGCGTGTGCGTGTGCGTGTGCGTGTGCGTGTGCGTGTGCGTGTGCGTGTGCGTGTGCGTGTGCGTGTGCGTGCACCCACCTCACTTCAACTATGTCCGTCATGCTGAGTCCTGTCACCTCCTGGTCAGTTAGGACAAGTTTAATCGCGCCCTGCTGAATGGGAGCTTTCTCCACGAAAAACGGATCTATCGGTTTTACATTAAGGCTTGGGATTCCTGAAACAAAACACAGCTCATGACTATTATGTCGCCTTCTAACCGATATTCTTAAAGTCAGAGGTACATGACTGAAATGTTGGTCAATTTGATGTACGCGTTTTTTTTTTGTCGGACGGTACAAAACACGTCTCGTTGGTCTTGTGGTTAGCGTATCTGCTTCTAATGCAGAAGGTCTAGGGTTCGATTCCCGCTAAAGTCAGAAGTTTTTTAACTTCTGATTTGGACTTCAGTCCATCAGTTCTTGTCTTAGGAGTTTTGTAAACGGTGACTTTGGAGCCGTCCTAGCAACGAAGCACATAATAAATTTCAGAGTTGTTCTAAATCGGCCTTGTTGATTCTGGCGTTGATTCGCGGGTGTTCGCACTGTCCATACCACTGATTGCTATATTTCCTATTAAAAATATCGATCTTTGGTTGGTTATCGCTCACTCGTCGATTGCGTCGGGGCCTGCAGGGTTGGCTTGGTCGCTTTGATTTAAAGTCCCCCACTGAAAATCAGTTCTATAACTGAGTGGGTAGACTCTAAATAAAATTTATTTATTTATTTATTTACATGTCTGTACCAAATACTGTTTATCAAAAAAAAATCTTTTATCAAACGTTATTTCTTGTAATAATTTTCCATTAAACTAGGATGGAAGACAAAAGTATCTAGAAACAATGTAAAATGTCGTCGCTCAATATTAAGTTTAGCACCTTGTTCAGTGTTGAATCTAGATTGGCCAAAAATTTACATATAATAGCTGACTCAAATAATTAAATAAAAAATGTATTTCACTGTCACATAAAAGTCCCTCTTTTATTTAGCCAACATTTCAGTCATCTTCATTTGACTTGTAAAATATGGTTTATATGGTGATACTTAGCAGTTCCCGTAGTACGTGACCCGTACTTTATTAGTAACCTGTTGTATTATAGTTCATTATTATGTCTGCATTTATGTAATTAGATTTATTTACTTGTCCTCCTTTTTAAAGTTGTTGTTGTATTGTTTAACGTTTAATATGAGTGTTCTACTACTGACCATTGGATGCTATGAGTTTGACCGCTCCAGCTATGGATTGCTTCAGGCAGTCGTTGTCACCTCGGGTACATCTTTTGAAATCTTTGGCTGCAATATAAAAGACAGAAGCATTTCTGAGAAAAAATCAAAACAACGAAAATCAAAGTGTTCTCCTTACAGTTCCGGTTCCCACTTGAACGCCGAAGTTAAGCTACCTCGGGCGTGATTAGGGGTAGAGTGGGTGACCACTCTGCCCTGAAACCGCTGGATGGAGGTTTCAAGAGCTAGTGTAACGGCTTCGTTCTCCTCGACGTCTGCTTGGCAGTCCGGGTTAGTGGAGGAACCTATATGACTGTCATGGTTACACTGTTCTTTCGGTTAAGACGTCAAGCCGTTGTTCCCTTGGTACTTTTCGAAAGGAGTAGGCTACGTGCCGGTACCAGGTTTCCCCTCCTCCCTTCTATTCACCCTTCATCCTCATATATCACCACTCATCGTCTCAAATAGCATCAGTGCTTTAATTTGAGACGTTAAGCAATACCAATCAATCAAATCAATAGTTTTGAACAACTTTAGTTATGAATATACCACAATACCTTGATTATACCATTTTACAATAGTTATCAATGTGAGAGAGGTATTGTCGTATTATTTGCACAATTTGATTGTGTTATGTCATTGAATTCAAGAAATCTTTAACGAAACATTGAACAGTCGAATTCAGTGTTTAGAAAGGTGAAGAATACGCTGAGAAATCGACCGAAAATCAATCTAAAAATCAATCAATCCCAAACGTTAAAGAAGCTAAAAATCATATTCAGCAAATTTCGAATCGCTTCTTAGATATGGAATCGAATTCTGAGGTAGCTCTCCAGAAGCTAGCAGAAATAATATTCATGTTACAAAAAAACTTTAACTCATTCTGGTCCGAAACAAATAAATGGCTCTTAAGAAAACCTCACTGTATATAGATTACTTTATCAAGCAAAAGTTATTGACTTTCAGCTTGTACATCACGCAAACTTTCTTGTAAACGCATAAAAATCGCAACAAACTGATTCTCAACTGCAACATCCACTCTCAACACGCGTCAGCAGAAACATATTCACTTCCAATACCTCAAAACAAAATCGATACAGATAAATTCATCCTACATAAACTCTCAATTATACAAACTGCTAAGAAAATAAAATATATTAGCAATATAAACTGTTTTAAAACTAAAACTAAAATCAATACTTCTAAAAAGGCATATAACTCAGTTCAAGACAAAAACATATAGGCCTACAAAGATAAAGAGTAACTGTAAAAAATACATCAACATGCCCAGGCTACAACCAAGAGAGGGGATACAATGACAACACAACTATATATAATTCTTATTGTACTATACAATTGTATAGGCCTCATACTATCTCATCACAGTTCAAACTAGTAGCCTACTAGTACTTTGAGTGATTAATAAAGCATAGATGGGCTAAATCTATGTGGACTGTGTATTTTAAATATATTTCAGTCTTAAATTAAGAAATTTAAGTGTGACATTAATCCAATTTTTCATTTTAAAAAAAAATTATATTCTTAGTTTATTTGTAAATAATTATTTATTTAATTGTATATTTAAATATTTTCCAAAATACCCTAATATAGTAATCCTCTACGGAAGATAAGATGGGTCAATTGCAATGTTAAATGTAATAAAACCTCCTATCACTACTACTTACGCAATGTCTTGCTCTTTGCAGCTACCCCTGTGAACCCCGTAGCCAGGCAGCCCACAACAAACACGGCCATTATAACCCTCATCTTTACAAGGCAGTGTTGTGTATCGATAAGTATTTATAACTGCCCCCTAAATGTTGCTCGTGCATCTAGGAGGCAGTGGTATTTATACTCAGCTATACAAAGTTTTGACCTTCACCTAGCACGCAATGTAACAGAACTTTGCATATAATTGAATTATTTTTTTAAATAATTTGTTCTATTTAAGTGATTTTTAATGATCATATTGTTAGTTTATGCACATGTTTGATGAGGCATGTTGAGAAATCATGTTAACCGCAGATTACAGCAATACATCAAACAATATCATCACAAATCAACCATATAATGTAGACGAGAAACAAGAAGACTGAGCAAAGCTATTCTTTATATAAATAAAAATAAATAAATGAATTCGTATTTAGAATCTACCCACTCAGTCAAATAACTGATTATCAGTGGGGGACAGTCAATTTTTAAAGCCGACCAAGCCAACCCTTTAGGCGCCGACACCATAGACAAAAAACAATGACCAACTAGAGACAGGAATATTTAAGAAGGAAACACCGATCAATCAAGCTGGACACGATTCCACCCGCGGACAGAGCCAGAAGCAACAAGGCTGGTTCGGAACAACCTTAAAATGTATTATGTGCCTCGTTGCTAGGATGGCTCCAAAGTCACCGTTTACAAATTCCTAAGCTAAGAACTGATGGACTCAAGTCAAAATCAGAAGTTAAATAATGTCTGCATGGAGCGGGAATCGAACCCTGGACTTGAATGCAGATACGCTAACCACAAGACCAAAGAGCCACACAATCAATCGATTCGATCCCCCGTCTGGGCCCGGGTAGAATTGGCCCAGAGCATCCGGCTCTGCTAATCGTAAAAGGCGATTTAAGAGATAAAGTCCACCTCGCAAACATCAGCTGGTAAAAGCGGAGTAAAAACTAGCAGTGGCGGAATCAATGGCTCAGTTGGACGCGTTGATAAGCGAGCATGTGCTATAGCTAGACCCACATTGCACATTTTTGCAAATTTTAAAATTTGCGACGTTCGTTGTCCACGGGCCATGTTTCCAATATTATTTATTATTGCCAAGTTATTTGGGTAAACCTCGGGTAAACCTTTACTTTGTGGATAAAATCCACCGCCATCTAGAGGACCTTGACATCATTTCCTTGGGAAAACTATTTTAACTCTTTGGTAACAAATAATACACTGCTTCCTCGATAGTATTTTGATTACTTCTAGGTGGCAGTGCATAGTGGCCAGAAACCTCGTGCGACTTTTCGTTGCCATGGTAACGTTACTTTGTTTAAATGTAATTTCCATCTACACTACTTATCAGATCAAATAAAATTAACATATTCGTGACCGGACGGACATTCTAAATGATTTGGCCACCTCAGATTTTGTCGCCGTTTAGTTTGAAAAAAAACTTTCGATTAACTTTAATGTAACTTTGTAACTTTTTGAACGATTTTGCCACAAAACTAATGGCATTCAATCCAGATCGAAGCTTGCGGATGTTCCAAATTTCAACTTGATGATCCGAACCTCCGAACATACAAAAAAAAAAAAAAAACAGTGACTGTTTTTTTCCGGCAGAGTCAAATGGAAACGCTCGCTTAATTACTCCCCGAAAATAGAGGCGAGCTCTGACAGTAAATATATATTATTTTTTCTCTTTCTTTTCTTTTTTCTTTTCTTTTCATTCCACCTTTTTTTATTTTGTTCATTAATTAATTGATTATAATATCCCTTTTTGAATTTGTTATCAAAATCATTGTGTTTTACATACATTGTTGTTGTACTATTAGTATTTCCAATATTTACTTAACTGTTTGTACATTGCTGTATCTGCATCTATGTTAGTAGATTTATTAAATTTTCCTCCTTTGTAAATCATTTTTTAACTAAATAAGATCGACGTTAAATAATAAATTAAAAAAATTGCTCAATCGTTAGATCACAAAAGAAATACAACATTTGAAAAAACTTTCCTCTACAGTTTTCGAATCTCGTAGGTGCCAGGTAATATATGTGAGTTTGTGGTGACCCTAGCATAGTTCCCTGGCCCCAGGGTCACCAAAATCATTGCAGCCTTCGGGCGTGGTCAGGGGTAGAGTGGGTGACCGCTCTGCCCTGAAACTCACGTATACCGCTTTTTTTTTTTTTTTTTTTAGTAGTATGATTTATTTATTTAGCTTTCGCTAGTTCGTTACATGTTACAATCATAACATACAATATAAAATTACAAATACAAATAATATAACATAATATACAATTATGCGCTTCACATAAGTAGAAAACAGAGTCTATAAATAATACAAAATTAAACTATTCCAACAATTTAAGTCACATTCCTTCATATGGAAATTCAGATTTTAAAAAATTAATACATTCAGTTTTATATATATTGAATCTACTTTCTTTGATACCGTTTGGTAGACTATTATATAATTTGATTCCATTAATAAAAATTGATTTTTGGTTAACAGTCATATTTTGTATGTTTAAATGAAATTGATTGGCCTGCCTAGTTTGATGATCATGAACTTCATTATTTTTGTTAATGAACTCATCAAAGTTCTCGCTGGCTAGAGCAGGTGGAGAGATGGTAAAAAGTTATATAATCATAAGTTATAATAACGTACATCACATTTTAATTAAGTTATCAATAATTAAGATAGATCACTAATAGACGTGACTTTGAACTTGGCCTTGGTTAGCGTTGCCGGCTGAAGAAATAGAAAACTGCATCCAGATATCATTTGCATATTCAACTGTTGAGAAATCGTCCTTTCTGCTATTTTTAGACCGTGTTTTGACTTATCTAGATAATTTGTCTCCATAAAATCTGTTATATATAATCTTTTTTAAATAAGGTTGTTATTGGTATCTTTTTCAATTATCTAGATAAAATAAAGTGAATATCATATATAATATTTTTAAACTTTAAGATATTTCTTCTCTAGATAAAATATTTAATAAATAATAATGAATAACTTGTTAAATAAATAACAAAACTTTTACTACTCTGAAAATAAAATATATTACGACTGACAAGAAAACTGTTGTTGGGAATTAAGTGAGCTTTTTCTGAAACACGTTTATTATCTATAGTTTGTATCTTTTATCTAAGCAAAATTAACAAGATAATAATTTGTATCTGTTATCTTTTATCTAGATATTTTTAACGGTTAATCTTTTATCTTTCTAGATAATTGTTTGGAGAATTATCTTTATCTTCATCTAGATTAAAATGAAATTATCTAGTCACAACACTACTAAATACTGCATTACAAATAAGAATGTTAACTCCATATTGTTGAAATAGGTAATTACTTTTTTAAATCGTATGTAGAGTCTACCAACCCAGTCACATAGCTAATTTTCAGTGGGGACATTCAATTAAAGCCGACCAAGCCAACCCTGTATCAGTCTTGGGAAGGAACGCGTTCCTTCTTCGGGAACTTTAACGGGAACGTGTTCCTTTTCTTACATCTGGACCTTGTAAGTGAAAAGTTACTAATTCGTGGGAACTTGCTACGAATGTAACATTCCTTTATAAGTTATTTTCTTCGTCGTAATCTCGTCGAGTTTCAGTATACATAGTAAACTACAGCTAAAAAATATTTTTAGGCTTCACGTGTTTCGAAAATAGCTCCACATCATGTTAGACGCCGGGTGGTGGGACCGGACGGATACCCTTTGAAAACTATTGGCAGTTTTTTTCTATTTACTTTGTTAAATAAAAGTCATTATAAATTGAACTCATATCACGTGTATTATTATTAAAAACAATTATTTTAAAATGAACGTGTACGGAACTTAATTCCTTTTAAGGAACGTCTCAGTTCCTTTTTTGAAAAGTAACAGGAACTTGGATCAGTTCCTTTTTACGCAGAAGTAACTTATAGAGTTTCAAAGTTCGTTTTCTGGGGGAACTTTTATGTGACTATATTGAATTGAAATGTACCTATAATTCATCATTCACCATTAGAAGTGCAAGGAACACCCTTCATTAAGGGTTTTGGGGGAAAGGATAAAATAGATGCTACGAAATGCTAAATTTGACAAAATTAATGCTAAATTCTAAATAATAATGCTAAATAATAATAATAATAATAATAATAAAATAATAATAATAATAATAATAATGATAATAATGCTAAAAAACAAATCTCTAAGAATAAGTGATGACCTCACTGTCAAGCTTTAGGCAATCGTGATGTTCAGGACCGCAGATCGTAAGTATTTCACAATCTGGATTTTATACGATTTGAAAACCCAATTCAATGTTTGGAAAATTCGATACATTTTGGATTTCTACAAAGGTGGATATTAATATTGATTAGTAAGACGTACTACTTTAAAAATATGTCTTTCTAACAATGGCAAAACGACGGTTAAAAGCCGTCGATTGCGTTGGAGTCGATAATGTTGGTTTCGAGCCGTTGTAATTAAAATGCCACACTGAGATTCAGTTCTTAACTGAGTGAGTACACTGAAAACTTAATTTGTGTATTTATTCATAGAAAAGGTTTGATTATTACTAAAAAAAGGTTCAGCCATCAACGTGACTTTATTGCGTTGGCGAATGGTGATAAGTTAATGGATGTAATGTTATTATGAGCGAACCACAGCTGGTATTTGGCTGAGCGATAAATCAAACTATTTATAATCAATGTAAGGATATGTGTTAAGTATGTTATTATTAATGCAAGAAGAAGATTCTCTTTTGTACTTAAATTCAATAATGTGAATGGATAAATTTAACCAGTGGTGCACGCAGGAATATATTTTGGAAGGGCTTGGAAAAAAGACTCAATGGGGAGTAAGGGGGGTGCCCCCCCCCCCCCAATGCCCCACAATAGTGCTGTAGGCAATTTCTTTAATAAAAAGTATTTTTGAAGTAATTTTATGTAATTTAAGAGAAGTAAATGTGCTTTTCTGAACGGTAAAAAAGATAAATTAATAGATGATTTTTTGCGTAAATTTGTAGAATATAATATTAAAGCTGCGATTTCTTGGGTGCCAAGCCCCCCTAGCTCCACCCTGGATACGCCACTGTGTGGATTACACTTTAAGTAGGTTAAATTATGTATAATTATTAAGGATAAAGACTTAATTTAAGTCAGTTGAAAAATAAACAAGACATATGGTCCATAAGAATAAATTATATTGACATTGGACAGGAATGAGCCACGAGAGTGTTTTTTACCACTTGAATATCGTATGCAGCAGTTTCTTTCCGCGTTTAGTCCATTTATTTATTAGTTAGGTACTATATTGGCCTACAATAATTTTAATATACATTTCACTTTTTAAAACTTGTAACGGCCATAAGTAATAGCTAAAAGAGCGGCGGTCGATTGGCCGATTAATCTACAATCACCCTTATAATTAATGCTTATGACCGTTACAAGTTTCAAAAAGTAAAATGCACATTTAAATTAATGTAGGCCGAAATAGTAACTTACTAATAAATAAATCGAATAAATGCAAAAAGAAAATGCTGCATGTGATATTCAAGTGGTAAAAAAGACTCCCAAATAACTCATTTATGTCAAAAGCTAATAATATCAATAGTAATGTAAATTTAGATGTAGGATTATTATGGCTTTGGGAATAGGATAGAGAGGATAGATGATTAAGAAAGAAAGAAAGAAAGAAATAAAATTCTAATATTATTTTAGGCGATCCTTGCAGGCTGTTGCCTCTGTAGATACAGAGAAAGTATAGGTGTACGGCTGTACCTAAGCAAGCCATTGTGTTGAGTACCCGGGAACATTTCCTTTCTTCCCCTTACCTAAGGCTGTATCTAGACAGAATTGGTAGTGCAAAAATCATAAAGGGAAAGAATAAGCTAAGTACGACGATACGAACCCACGTTCAGCTGAGTACAGTGAATGAGATCACCGATACCAGGCGAGAGTAGGCTGATCATTCATGTCTATTGCTAATACAGTGCACCCTTCTTTTGATGATTTATGACTCTTATTGCACGGTCACCATTACCCAAGATTAGAGACGATTCAGGTCACAAGTATAATCGTGGTTGTCCCCTGGAGTGCACGCTCCCATAATAACATCTACTCTGGCATTAACATCCATGCTTTTTTTAAGGGGTGACATCCGCTAAACTTGACGTGGCTTGTCTTTGCAGAAAATTGTAGGGCCGGCCGATAGATACCAATCAATCGATACTGATTGATACAAACCAAGGCTCTCTATTAACTATGTCTATTTGACTTGAGATGAAGTACTGTGATGGGAGGTCGGTAAGTGACAAGTGTCACTTTGAAATCATAATTTTGATGTAATAAACCAACTTTAAACTAGGAAGCTTCTCAAAGGCTTTTTCAGGCGCGTTGTTGGATGAGCGTAATTTTTTATTTTTAATGGAAATTTTTTTATGGGAATATCTGAAAAACGAAAAAATCGTAAAACTGCGATTTTCGTAAGAAATAATTTTTTGATTACGCTCAAATTACACACGAATATATGAATTCATTAAATTAAGGTTCTGTGAAACAATCATTACAATCGGAAAAAGCATGTAGGTGTTATATTCGAAGAAATTTGTTAAAAATAAAAATAAATCCTAAAATTGCAATTTTTATGAGAAATAATTTTTCGATTGCGCTCAAAAACGTGGCCGTTCTTAGTTCAGAAATTTCGAAGGCCTCCAGAAAATTTCATCGCAATTGGAGTATTGGTTTAGCCAGAATTGTGTTAACAGACACAATAACACAAAAAAAAACATTCCGGATTTTTTTCTTCAGTGTAGTAGAATGGAATCTTTGCTTTGCTCGCTATGCTCATCGAATAAACATGTTGCTAATTCTTTCACATCAATACTCGTGAATTTACATAGACATTCCCTAACTATTGGAAAATCCTTCCTCCTTCCAATATGGTTCACACAAGAGAGAATGTGAGTTGGCAACCCATTCTAAAGTAGGGGAAAGAGAGGGGAAATCTCCCAATCCTCTGGGTGACGTCAATGAATCAATTCAATTGCCATTTCTAGCTTGCACATATAGCTGACACGGCATTGGTGTGTTATTACCAAGTGACGTAAGTAAGCCTGCAGGCCAGACTCAGGTGGACTCCGTACTGTGCAACTTTTAGTGTGTGTATAATTAACATTGCAATTCAATGATTATCTCAAATCTCCAATATAGGATTCAATAACCACAACATCGATTGTGATTATGAACCTATCGGCCGGCACTACAATTTAGTGACGGCGCATACCGGAATTTTTGTTTACAAAAATCAAAGAACCCGTGCAGACAATTTTTCTTGAGTGAGATTGTTTTGGGAGGAACGTGGAGAGTGCCTGTACAGAAGAACATCTAGGTGAGTCTGAACATCATTTTCATTGCATGCGTGCTTGTAACTACAGTAGAAGGTCTACTAAATCTACCTGGGATTTCAGTCAGTTGAATTTGTGGGAAATTTTTAAGTCGATTTGTGAATACGTTTTGACCACATAGCAGTTTCAAAGGAAGATTTTGAGCGGATGGTTGCAGAGGTCAATGCTCTCAGGGCAGAGCTGGCTCAATTAAAGCAGACGGGGGTTTAAACGAAACAAACGGGGTTTTAACGCAACGGGGGAAATCAGGGTGAAAGTTACATAGTGAAAAAAATTTCTGTAGGGAATTTGGTCAAGTGTGAGGGGTTGGGGTTTCGGACATTGGGGTCAAAGAACCAAACCCCCACCAAAAAAAAGGGTGAATCGGTGCGGAATTTTGTTTGGGCTAAAAAACCAAACCTGTGTACCCCCGGAAAGTACGGATCCGCGGCTCGTCTTTCAAGGGAGGGGTGAGCAAAGACTCACGCGGCGTTTACAATGGGCTTCATGGAAAAGTGGGCAGGTGAGGTATAAAAAGCCTACAACACGCCGAGGCATTAACCATGCGTAACGGGCTTGCCGTCGCCGTGAGAACGGATGGAGGGAAAAGTTTTGGCAGTGCACGCACCATGTACTGTTATGGGTGTAGAAACAGGGCATATGAAGCGTGACTGTTTTTGGATTCGGGAAACCGCCGAAAAAGTCCGAGAGAAATGCTCGAGTGGGCATAACCTCGCGGAAAAACTCGGAACCCAATCTGTTTTTGCATTTTCAAAAAGGGGCATATAGCACGCATGTTACCGAAAAAAATTAGTGAGCCAGCGAGACACCCAAACGGGAACGTTTCCCCGTGCCCTGACTGAACATGAAATAGCCAGTCAGTAGTGTTCCCAGTGTACGACTCCGGAAAATGGGGATAGTGGTCCGGTACAGGTGAGCATAGATGGGAAGAATAGACAATTGTAAATGGACACGGTGCTACAATTTTTATCTGCAGCCCGGGGTTAGTAAGACTACCTTAGGACCAATCGGACTAGGGCTAGGGGGGGAACAGGGAAAGGATTAATTTAATAGGGCTACAATCTGTTATGTTTTATTTCAGTGAGCAAAACGTTTTTTGAGCGAGCGTAGCGAGCGTCTCCACTTGACTCTTATGGCTCGAATGTCTGTTTTTTTTTGTTTTTTTTTGTTTTTTGTTTTTCCGTTACTGCTTCGATACAGATCGCACCGTTTCTTGATCGACCTGAAATTTTGCACACATGTACCATACTACCTATGCGGGTTGCTGTATAGTTTCTGAACAAAATCCGATCGTTGGTTATAAAAAAATTAGAAATAAATAAAATATAAATAAATAAAAATGTTCCGATTGTTATGAAATTTTGCAGGGTCAATAACAGTGGCGAAGCGTCGGGGTAGGCATTGAGACAGTGTCTACCCTACTCAAAAAATTAATAAGGAAAATAATATTCTAAAAACTGTTTTACAAGTGAAATGGTTTTCAAACGTACGCCGGCAAAGCAACGAATGAACGCGTTACCTTTCTGCGCGGATGTGGACTCTTTCCATGCCTTTGCACTACTCTTGAGACAACTAGGATTCTGTCTCCGAGCCTTCCCCTATTACACCTACAACTCTATGGCCCAGCGCTTGTCCACTCCCCTCCACTTCCCCTCCTTCTTCGCAAGTAGAATAGGCTAATGAGACATGTCTCCTCGCGCTTCAGCTCGTGTTTCGGCTGCATTTTCGATTGTTGCGCGCATGGATACTATTATACACTTGAATAAGCGCGCGAGCGTGCTTGAATAAGTGTTACAGCTTAACAGCTTGAGTTGTTTTGTTATATTTAATATTATTCTGATTCTGACATGGCTGCAAAATTGCAAACATATAATAGGGAGGATCGACTAAAATGAAGTTTCCACTGTACAAAAACAACGTTATTTCGTTATTGCTTTCAGACTAATACTTTTTTCTACAACGCACCAAACGCATTCTAAAACCTTGATTTTCAAAATTTTCGCCTGCGGCGCTAAGGTTGGGGGGCTCCGCCCCCCAAACCCCCCATGCTTGGTTTTCCTTTTCCGCGAAAAGTATGATTTGTCTGTGTCTACCCTGTAAAATATTCACGCTTCGCCACTGGTCAATAAGTACAACATTCTCTCCTATTTTACAAATTTTCAGCTAAATCGGTCAAGACCCTAAAGACTTATTGGTATGTAACATTATGGAAATGTCGTACTCGGGTCGTGTTGCACGTACCACTGCTCGCTCAACAACGCGACGGGACTTTAGCGTTTTCCTAGTTAATTTCATGCAGCTAATTTAGATCTGCCGTATGATGGAATACTTGGAGTGGATTTTCTCACACGAAGGAAAGCTAAGCTTAATTTTGTTGCACAGCAACTTGAAATAGGTAGTAGCAAAGTACCATTTATAGGGAAAGCAGAGAGTGCAGCAGATTTTCCGTATCAACATAATTATATGTGCCTCATGTTCTACCAGAGTCGTTAGTGACAGGAAGGGGGTCGACACCCAACCTGACCAAGAATTGACCCGCTGTAAGCAGGATGTTACAAAGCCTGTAAACCAAACCTCATCCAAAGCCCAATCGAGCGTGACAAGGCTCAGGGAAAACTAAGGACAGAAAAGTAGACAAAGAAGCACTAATAAGACTGTGAAAACTACGAATACCACATGGAAACCGTACGCGCAGGAAACGACTTGGTTACCTGGTCGTAGTGAAGTTATCGTATAGTAGACTAGATAGGAAGAGTACAGATTTACCTGCTGAAGTTGTTGTGGAACCCCACGAGGTGCAAATTAACGGTGTGCTAGTGACCAGGATTGCGTCTAGTACAAACGGCAGTCTAGTACCACTCAAAGTCATGAATATTGGCTTATACATAATTCAGCTACAGAAGAATACGTTGCTAGGACAAGCGGAGATAGAGCCGAACATGCCAGACATTTGGAAAGAAGTAAACGTAGTGCGCCCTGGTGATAAGAAGGGAAAAGTGACGTCACAACAAAATAAAAGGCACGAGATAGATTAAGCAAATGCACTTCTTGCAGATAAATTGAACCGTTTAGACCCGGAGGACAGGGCTAAGATAGGGGCTGTACTGGACAAGTACAGGAAATGATTCCTCGATTTGGAGGATGATTTAGAATGTACTAGGATGGTAAAACACAGGATTGATACTCATTGACATTGAACAAGGACGTGGAAAAGTTCGTACTGGAGTGTGATTTGTGTGCCAAGAGGAAGTCAGGGAAAAGAAACGTTATACCTTTAGGAACTCATGAGGAGACTACAGGGCCAGGACAGGTCGTACGTTTTGATATTGTTGGACCACTTCCAGTTACTCATGAGGGAAGAAAGTATCTACTGACTTTCAAAGATCATTTTACGCGATATTGCAAAGCTATACCATTGAAAAACCAAACTGCGGATACTGTGGCAAGGGAATTTGTCGAGAAAATAATAACAAGGCGTGGTATTCCATTAAAGTTGTTATCGGACTGTGGAAATCAGTTTCTATCAACCCTCATACAAGAGACTTGTAGGTTGTTAGGGGTGAAATCTATTCAAAGAAACCCCTACCACCCCCAAGCAAATGGTAAGCTTGAGAGACTGCATAAAACTATTGCTGATATGATTGCACAGTACGTGGAGAAGGATCAGAAAAACTGGGATAGTTTTGTACCATATGCAATGATGGCGTATCGTTCTACGAAGAACGATGTAACAAAACTCTCACCCCACTATCTTTCATATAGCAGTGAAATGAAAATAAAATTCTAGGATGATTTGGAACTGAAGTAAGTAGGTCGCGAGTCCAAACAGCAACAACTACTAGCTGACCGGCTCAATGTCGCTTACAAACTGGTTCAGGAGAATAATAAAAATGGTCGTGAATATCTAAAGAAGTATAACGACCGGAAGGCGAAGCAGCAGTCATATAACGTGGGCGAGTACGGATATCTGCATGACTTCAACGAAGCAGGGTGTGTCCAAGAAGCTTTTGTATAAATGGAACGGACAACATAAAGTTATTCAAATAGTCAGCGAAGGAAACTACAAGGTGAGGCTACGTAATGGCAGGGAGATGGTGATACACGCTAATCAGATCAAGCCGTGTAAGATGAAAATTATGCCTACGAAGCCGAGAGGTAGACCTAAACTGCAGGAGTCAAAGCAAGAAAATGAAGAAACGGTCAAAGGAGCTGTGGTAGCAAATAAGCCGAGAGGAAGACCACGGAAAAAGTTTCAGCAAGTGGAAGTTTAAACTGCAGAAGAAAATAAGGAAGTTATATCAAAACGCCAGAGGGCACGTGCTCGAAAAGTTAACATCAAAGAAAAATGGTGGTTGATAATAAACTGAAGAAACCACCTGGTCGTCCTCGGAAGAATCTACAATCGGTACCGATCAATTCAAATGTCAACAACACGGTGTAAAGGTTCCAAGGCTCTCATAGCTATTTTTATGTGTATATCTATGATATTGGTAAAATGACATGCAAATTTATTCAATTAATCTAATAACCTTATTAATATTCATCGAATCAAACATGTTTATATCACTGATGCATCTCTATATCATCAGTAATCATAATGATTCATTGTAATTACGAATATGAACTCGTAATTAGCAATAAATTAATGATTAGCTAATCAAGCTAATTAAGCCATTTACAGTCTGATTTTCAATTAGTAAAGTACATCAATACATAAAGACAGGTAAAATAAGATGAATGTTTTTTAGTTCAAGTCATTTCATTGAGTATTAAGGGAGTAATTAATGTTTGAAGTTCACTAATATTGTCAACATAGTGTATTTTTGAACTTACCATCTGAATCATCCGCATGAAAGCTTTCAGTATTTCTGCAGCCCGAGTTTCGATTTGTTCTCGAAGCCTGCAGATACTAAGAATTCTACCATTGATTGGTTTCGGGGAAATAGAATAGCATCACTCTAAGGGGAAGTCGAGCTTCTAGGCCAAGGGAGGCTGAGGGGCGAGATTTTTACCTTGAAACTAGTTTGGTCATACGATAGCCGTGACGTATTAACACGTGACCTGGTAGGTGGGGTGAAGTCTTTAAAGGGAACCCTCCGAGATGGATAGGCAGGAGAAGTGAGTGGAGAGTGTTGTGAGAGGGGGTCGGTGGTGTGCGTGGCGCGCACTGCGCGGGTACGCTTAATTGGGCAGATTTAGTTTGGGCGGAGGACCTACCTGCCGACTGGTCAGGATGGTGTCGACTTAGGCTTTGTTTTTGGCTTCCTGTGCCTCGTAGGAAGTAATGTTTGTGAGTTCGGGTGAAAGTGAAAAGTGATTTTTCTTTCTTTTAAATTCTTTTGAAGGCTTTTGTATTCGTATCTTTGATTTATTTCACCGAATTATAACTAATTATCACGTCACTAATTAATTCTCCGAGTGTAATTTATCAATCATCGTTTGGAACAGTTAAGTGATACATCAAATATCACATCACTAATTAATTTGCCGAGTGTAATTCATCAATCATCGCTTGGAACAGTTAAGTGATACACTAAATATCACAAGTAGTCAATTAATTAACTGAGTGCATCTCATCAATCAAACATTTCAAAATCACGGATCGGAAATCTTCGGAAGTGTTCGTGTGCTAACCAGTGAAACTGAACTGTAGGCGAGCATCCGACGGCGCGCGCATCTGGTTTTCCCCCACTCGTGACGGATCAGCTGTGAATTGCCGGGCGACAAATGGTCATCGTCTACAGCTGAGTAAACGGAGCTAGAGAAAATCGAACTCGCGACCGTTCATGCGCAGTAAAACGATGAGTACACCAATTCATTATTCTAAATTAAATTCATTCTTTTAATTAAAATTCACTATCAATTATTATTATTTTTTATGAAATTTTGGAGGGTAAAAAGAAATGTAATTAGGCAGGTGGATTAGCCAAGGGTATTTAGAACATTGTGTAGAATTGGATCCATAGGTAGGCAGGCTGTTTAACAATTAATGTAATTGTTCTTTTATGATCATAATTATATTTTAAATGGAAACTCATTTTACTAATCTTATGATTTAGTAGATAGATCCATTTTGATCCTACTCTTAAATTTAAGTTTGTTTTTCAGGTTTTCTTTTAAATTCATTTACCAAACTAATTAATTAATTATGATTCATAATTAATTAATTAATATTAATTTTTCTTAATTTTTTTAATTGGAGTTTAGTGTTTCTTCCGCATTTTTGAGCTAGTAATTTTATTTTTGTTTTTGTTAAGTTACCACCTCCGGGCAAAGAAACGCTTGTTTCTGGGTGGTTGCCTGACAATTTGGCGAGCCCAACGTGTGGCATGTAATTAACATCGACCGGGGTAATTAATAAAATAAATAATTATTAATTTTTTCTCTAATTAGCACATAAATTGTAATTCATATTTCGATAATAAAATGGACAAAATGGATCAAACAAAACAGGAAGGCATGTTTAACAGTACAGTTAATGAGATGAATTTGGAAGGAGAAGATGCGTTTCCTGATATGTCTAGTATTGTGTATATTGAAAAAGAAAGCATGCCAGAGATGGAGACTATTTCATCAATAGGAAACTCGACTGTGACAGGGTTAGGCACACTCACAGAGACAGATGAGGGAATAGTCAGTGGAAGTTCAATAGATAACGGTAAATCAGAACTGATAACAGAATCAGAGGGGGAAATAAAAAATGATAGTTTGGTAGGGGTAGATAGGTCAAACAAACAAGACGAACAGAAAAAGGAGAGCATGCCAGATATAATGGAAATGCTTAGACAGATGTCGCAGGAAAATAGGGAAACTGCGAACAAAATGTCACAGGAAAATAGGGAAACTGCGAACAAACTGTCACAGGAAAATCGGGAAAATGCGACCAAAATGGAAGAAAAGTTTGACAAACAGATAGGGGGGTTATCACAGGAGATAGAAAATTCAATGAAACAGGTAGATAAAAAAAACAAGAAAAAAGGGATTGTCACAGGAAATGAGGGAGAAAATTGACAAAGTCAACATACAGTCGCAAAAACTGGAAGCAAAACTGGATAAACAATTCCAGGAAATGGGAGTCAAAATAGATAAGCATATGGGGGATTTAAAACAGGAAATAAGAACATGGTCACTAACAATAAACGAATGCAGACATGAAGTAAGAGGTGAAAGTAAACAAGGAATAGATAAGGTTGATGATAAGAATGAGGATAATGGGTTGGAAAGTGTAGACTTGGAGATTGATAAGGTGCTTATGGAAGGTGTTGATGAGATAATAGAGAAAGACAATGGAAGGTTTGAGGAGATTACAATGTTTGAAAATGTTGATAATGAGGAATTGGATAACAAATGATAATAGAGGAGGTGTGTGAGTTTGGTAGTAAAATGATTAATAATGGACTAATGGAGGAAAGGAATGTGGGTGATATTAGTATGAAAAGAGTTAGCCAGGAGGCATGGGGTATGTTAAAATGTGCAGTGAGTGTACAACAGACCGTTGAAGGTAAAGTGATGTTCGGAAGGAAGAGAGAGAGATGGAAGATGGAATTTGAGCAGACAAAAGTTGAAAGATGGAGTTTTGAGATTTCGAAAATAGTGGGGGGTGGTAGTAAACGGCAAGAGGGCCTACCAGAAAAAGGAATAATTCCCAAAATTTTAAAAACTAGGCATCTCGGACCAGAACAGGTGACGGCTAGGCGCCGGATGAAAATGACATTGACCGGACGTCTAGATCGTATAAAAGTAAAAATGAAACAAGTGATGTAAAGTCAAAAAAAGTGACTGATAATGATTCAAAAGGATGAAGCACTTCCGTTTAGCATGTAATTGGCACTTAATTAGAGTATAATTAGTGCAAAATAATATTTTTTTTTTGTAAGGATCATTATCATAACTATCAAGCTAAGGTGATGGTGAATGAACGAATAAAAAGTTCAGATAATTTTTGATTTTATATAAAGAAAAATATAAAATATATAAGTTAATTAATCAATAATTAATTTATAGGAATGGTAATAATTAAAGGTGTACTTTATAGTGAAAGGGTTAGAAACAAGGAACTTTCAACAAACTATGCATTTTATTATGAATTATTGAGGGTATGAATTGTTATGTAATTGTATGGAATGTAATAGCTGGACGTAGTGTATAATGCTGATTTTATCACTGGTTCACATAGCATTGGAGAAGTGGAGGCAGATTGGTATAATTTCAGAATTGATGGTATCCTTTTCAGAGTATAGCAATCCTAGATAAGAGAATTGGCATTGGGGCAACATTGACTGGTTCACTGCCCTAAGTTAATTGTGACGGGGAGACTAAGTTACTCACCTGTATTTTGTATTTTTGCTAGTGACCTTTCATAGCAACTGATGAATAAGTAAATGTGGAGTTGACTATTAGGAAAGGATTATTTTATTGTTTATTGTTGGTTTTTGTCAGAGGATGAAAACAATTGTATGCTGTTTCCAAAGTACCCAGCATGTAAACTTAATTACAATGAGAGTGAATTTTAGTATTGTGCCGAATCGCTTGACATAACAGAAAATTACAAAATATCACCGTGAAACGAGAAAAGTAATTAATTTGCATAATTAATGAGAGGGAACGTTTACTCTTAATTTCTTTCAAATAATTATGTCATATTATAAAACAATCATTATCATAATTTATAATGTAAAAGATGAATTGTAGGAAGTTAATTTGAAAATGTACCACAAATATTTTCTTTACAACCTGTTAGTTATGTTGGTGGCTATTGATTTTTGTTGGAGACGAATTGAAGAGTTTTAACGGCTATTCATTGAAAGTGAAGTGGAGTTTGGGGGGGTTTGTCGAGTTTTTGTGTGTAACTGCACAAGATGGCTAGGTCGCATCGGGAAGATGATGCAGGACTTGAAGGCCACGAGGTCTTTTCAAATGGACAGTGTTGTTGATCTAGAACCAGCTGTTTTTGGTTCAACCTTAGGTACAGACCGTTCAAACAAACAGAGACTGACTTCCGAGAATCCGGAAATGTAACATGTTATTCATTGACCAATGCCAACCAACTTAACATGAACTTTTAAAATTGTAATTTAAGTTTTAATTTCTTTTATGGTTTGTAACCAATAATAACGTAATTTGAATTATTAAATATTAAACATTTTGAATTTTAATTTTAATCAGGAAGTTTCATTATAATTTTAATTAATAATTTGAATGAATTGTAATATGAGATATAATCAAATGAGTTCCAATAGGACAAAGTATTAGTAAATAAGTATTGAAAGATATAATTTAAGCAATTTAATTATAAGATGGAACTAGAATTTAAGACCATGAAATGAGTTTCCATAAATAAGTTGTCTTGTTATAATTATGAATTAATTAAATAGGTTCCAATTTAATTAATTCATAAGGGGGGTATTGTAAAGGTTCCAAGGCTCTCATAGCTATTTTTATGTGTATATCTATGATATTGGTAAAATGACATGCAAATTTATTCAATTAATCTAATAACCTTATTAATATTCATCGAATCAAACATGTTTATATCACTGATGCATCTCTATATCATCAGTAATCATAATGATTCATTGTAATTACGAATATGAACTCGTAATTAGCAATAAATTAATGATTAGCTAATCAAGCTAATAAAGACAGGTTAAAATAAGATGAATGCTTTTTAGTTCAAGTCATTTCATTGAGTATTAAGGGAGTAATTAATGTTTGAAGTTCACTAATATTGTCAACATAGTGTATTTTTGAACTTACCATCTGAATCATCCGCATGAAAGCTTTCAGTATTTCTGCAGCCCGAGTTTCGATTTGTTCTCGAAGCCTGCAGATACTAAGAATTCTACCATTGATTGGTTTCGGGGAAAATAGAATAGCATCACTCTAAGAGAAGTCGAGCTTCTAGGCCAAGGGAGGCTGAGGGGCGAGATTTTTACCTTGAAACTAGTTTGGTCATACGATAGCCGTGACGTATTAACACGTGACCTGGTAGGTGGGGTGAAGTCTTTAAAGGGAACCCTCCGAGATGGATAGGCAGGAGAAGTGAGTGGAGAGTGTTGTGAGAGGTGTCGGGGTGTCGTGGCGCGCACTGCGCGGGTACGATTAATTAGCAGATTTAGTTTGGGCGGAGGACCTACCTGCCGACTGGTCAGGATGGTGTCGACTTAGGTTTTGTTTTTTGGCTTCCTGTGCCTCGTAGGAAGTAATGTTTGTGAGTTCGGGTGAAAGTGAAAAGTGATTTTTCTTTCTTTTAAATTCGTTTGAAGGCTTTTGTATTCGTATCTTTGATTTATTTCACCGAATTATAACTAATTATCACGTCACTAATTAATTCTCCGAGTGTAATTCGTCAATCATCGTTTTGAACAGTTAAGTGATACACTAATTATCACGTCACTAATTAATTCTCCGAGTGTAATTCATCAATCATCGCTTGGAACAGTTAAGTGATACACTAAATATCACAAGTAGTCAATTAATTAACTGAGTGCATTTCATCAATCAAACATTTCAAAATCACGGATCGGAAATCTTCGGAAGTGTTCGTGTGCTAAACAGTGAAACTGAACGGTAGTCGAGCATCCGACGGCGCCGCATCTGGTTTTCCCCCACTCGTGACGGATCAGCTGTGAATTGCCGGCGACAAATGGTCATCGTCTACAGCTGAGTAAACGGAGCTAGGAGAATCGAACTCGCGACCGTTCATGCGCAGTAAAACGATGAGTACACCAATTCATTATTCTAAATTAAATTCATTCTTTTAATTAAAATTCACTATCAATTATTATTATTTTTTATGAAATTTTGGAGGGTAAAAAGAAATGTAATTAGGCAGGTGGATTAGCCAAGGGTATTTAGAACATTGTGTAGAATTGGATCCATAGGTAGGCAGGCTGTTTAACAATTAATGTAATTGTTCTTTTATGATCATAATTATATTTTAAATGGAAACTCATTTTACTAATCTTATGATTTAGTAGATAGATCCATTTTGATCCTACTCTTAAATTTAAGTTTGTTTTTCAGGTTTTCTTTTAAATTCATTTACCAAACTAATTAATTAATTATGATTCATAATTAATTAATTAATATTAATTTTTCTTAATTTTTTTAATTGGAGTTTAGTGTTTCTTCCGCATTTTTGAGCTAGTAATTTTATTTTTGTTTTTGTTAAGTTACCACCTCCGGGCAAAGAAACGCTTGTTTCTGGGGGGTTGCCTGACAACGGAGATACAGGGAACATCAAGACGGAGGATGTTACCGACCTGATACGGCAAGCATCCATGAGTCAAGTGCAAACTTCAGATGATGATACGTCGTATGAATCGATTGAAGGGGAATCGGTGCAAGAAGAGGAATCGATTGAAGATGAATCATTAGATGAAGAGGAATCACTTTGAGGATGAGAACGTGGAAGAAGAAGAAGAAAAAGAAGAAGTGATCAGCGACGTGTCAGGCGAAGCCGACAGTACTAAGGAGTCTGAAGAAAAAAACAAGGACGAAGAGGAGCTAGTTGAAGAGTTAAATACTACGGACATCTCCTCAGGTGCGTGGACTACTAACACGGAAGAGTTGGAAGAATTACCGTTTGAAGAAAGTCGAGCTGAAATTGAGTCGGAAACGGAACAAAACGTTGAAGTGGAGATTAATTCTGAGCTGCGGACCCAACTAGACCTACGATTACCGTATCAGAATCGAAGAAGCGAAGTCAAAGAAGTAAACGATAAAAGATTTTTCCCCAAAGTTGTAGACGCGAAAAATAAACACACCGCTCCCCCCCAACCGATTCACTAGTTTGGGGAGCAAGCGACACATACAGCGGGGGTCCAAGAGAGGTGAGAGTGTGATAGTGTCCAAGTGTTTAAAAACTAAGTCCGGGCTGTAATAAATAAAAAAATGCAGAGAATTTTTTGGGGTGGATTTAAAAACCCCAAATTATCGAATCAATTTTATTTGGGTTTTTGTCCTATAAATATTTTTCGTGGGAAACCCAGGGTGCAAATCATCCCCCTCTTCAGGTGACTAACTAGGATATTTGGGTCGTACAATTGAAAGGGGTGTCCTTTCATTCGCATTAAAAGACCCAGGAAAACTTTAGGAAAAAATTTGTCATCATTGCCGGGCTTGACGGGATTTGAATCCGGGGGGCCTTTCCCAAAACAGAGTCACGACTTAACGCTCGAGCCAAAACTGTCGAGTTTGGTTGTTGTTTCCCCCATTTACATACTGTATTAAATAAACAACAAAAACCTTTTCTTTCAAAGTCTTTTTTGATGGCTTTCAGATAAAAAAATTAAAAAGGGAAAAAAGAAATTTATAAAATTTTCCCGCAAATGGTGTATTATTATATTTAATGTGTCGTAAGAACAATATTTTCTCTTTTTTTAACATTTAAATTTAAATACCCCGTTCGTCTATGCACAATTCAAACATTTAATAATGGTATTGATTGACCCCAACAACTTGTGTTAACCTTTTTATGATTGATATAGGTTAAAATAATAGGGTTAAAAATATAATTATTGTATATCAAAGAAAAAAAGGTTTTTGATTTTGTCGATAAAATATTCTTACAGTTTACTAGAAAATATCTCATGAAACCAATTTGCAGGAAAATTTGTGACAATTAATTAAACAAAGATTACATAAAATAATAAATAACAACAATTTAATTTGTCAAATTTTACGGCTTGAGATACAAGGTTGAATAAGGAACCTGCGAGTAGACATTATCGGCCACCCCCTTAAGAATGTCGCCCATTGTTGCTGAAACAGCCGGCCTAACTTCGTCGAATATCACCCTCCAGTTGTCGTTGAGTACGACGGCCATGTTGTCTGCGAGCAGCCTGTTGCCGTTGAACATGTTCTGGAAGTCGATGTAAAGTCGACCCGCGTCCATGGTGACGAAGTGGTCGTCCATCTGGACGAAGTCTTCTCCGTCGCGTCGCATCACGTGACCTCGCAACACGACACGACACTTCACGTCCGCTAGAAGGGAAATAGATAAACTCGTATTCAGAGTCTACCTCTAACTTGAAAATTACTTCACAATTAACGCATTTCTTTTATTTCTCAATTCATTTTAATTAGTTTTAATTTTAAGAGGAGTCTCTGAGGCTGGCACAGAAACGAGTTTAGGCGCTCAGCTTTCTGTTTTTTTTTGTTCTTTTTTTTTGTAAACGGATAATATAACACCGTTATCAAATTTCACACGAACGTTAATAAAGAAAAAATCTATACTATCCAGTACGCGTATTCCTAAATTAATTAATTGATTTTGAATTTAAAAAATAGTGAAATCACCGAAATTTACTCCATTTGGGTCAATTTGCATACTGGATACCAACGTTTAAATCAATGTAAAGACGCAGGTTAATTTGGTTTTATTGTTACATAAACGGTTTGGTGGGAATTTCCAGAATTGGAATCCATGTTTTGGTATTGCCATTTTTTAACGTTTTGGACTTATGTCTCGCAATGGATCTTTTAGGCTTAATTTTTGCAACCAAGTGCGAATATCAATACAAAACTACTTTATTAACATCCATGCAAAATTTAGTAATGATATTACCAACCGTTCAGCAGAAATCATGAACACATTAGTGCGCGCATTTCAGTTTGGCCACCCACCTCTGGCCGATTATTTGAAAGTCGAAGAAACATGGCTGAAAAGTTGTCTGAATGAAAGGGGGCCTTACTTAAAACAGAAAAAAAAATGTTTTGGTTTTGGGGGGGCGGGACATAACCTCATTATTAGCCATTATATGTCGTCTTTTGACAATAGAGTGGACAGCACAGCTAGTGCAAAATTAATCTTAATCGGTTTTCTGGATATAGTTTCTAAACATCTTTAGCTTCAACTTCAGCTACAAGGACAAATAGATTTCTAAAAATACAGTTGGTGTATGAGTTTTTTGGTAAAATGGTACAAATACGATTTTTATCGAGTTTTGTATCGTCTGGCAAAAAAAATCGTAAACTAACTATTATTTCAGAAATCTAATTGTCCTTTTAGCTGAAGTTGAAGCTAAAGGAGTTTAAACTATATCCAGAAACCCGATTCTCAAAATTTAATTTTGCACTAGCTGTGCTGTCCACATTATTGTCAAAAAAACGACATATAATGGCCGATTGTGAGGTTATGTCACGACAAAACAAAAATCTCTGTTATATTAAAGGTACTCTATCGTTCAGCCAGCTTTCATGGACTTTTAAGAATTTGACCCTATCCTGATTACATTAGCTTTAAGGTTAATTTGAACCAATTTAAACTTTAATTATAAACATACTTCATTTTACACATTACTGTACTTTATATTAACTTTTCAAATTAGCATGTTTTTACCGTAGGCAATTCAAAATCACTGACAATTTAGTACAAGGTGAACTAAATACAAAACACTAGTACAGTCAATTTAATTGAATCTACTTTTGTTTCATGTTACTATACCATCATTGATTAAATCCTCTTGATCGCCGATACCCGAAATATGCATGTGTTTTTAAATATATAAAAATTAGTTTTGTTTTTTTGTGTAAGTACTGTGTTCTCTGCAAAAACAATTGTTTAATAAAGGGTTCAAATAGAGTCTCGTTTATAGATATGTAAATATAGTCATTGCAATATAATATATTAAAACATTCAGTCCACTTAAGTAAACATTGTAAAACATCAATTGTTTTGTGCATCCGGTCCAGAGGACCAAATACGTCAACACTTGCTGAGTATGTCTGAGCCAATAGCAGCAGATATGCTGAACTGTCTAGACATTTCGCTGCGCGTCTCTAACAAGTATTTAGGAGGGACACTTACTGAATGTAAGGTTGTTCTTTCCGTTGCCTGTGATAGGCAGCACCAAGATCCGGCCTGGAGGACCAAATACGTCAACAAGCATGCCATGCTGAGTATGTCTGAGCCAATAGCAGCAGATATTATGCTGAACTGTCTAGATATTTAGCTGTGCGTCTCTTACGAGTATTTAGGAGAGACACTTACTGAATGTAAGGTTGTTCTTTCCGTTGCCTGTGATAGGCAGCACCAAGATCCGGCCTGGAGGACCAAATACGTCAACAAGCATGCCATGCTGAGTATGTCTGAGCCAATAGCAGCAGATATTATGCTGAACTGTCTAGATATTTCGCTGCGCGTCTCTTACGAGTATTTAGGAGGGACACTTACTGAATGTAAGGTTGTTCTTTCCGTCGCCTGTGATATGTAGCACCAATATCCGGCCCGGAGGACCAAATGCGTCAACAAGCATGCCATGCTGAGTATGTCTGAGCCAATAGTAGCAGATATGCTGAACTGTCTAGACATTTCGCTGCGCGTCTCTAACAAGTATTTAGGAGGGACACTTACTGAATGTAAGGTTGTTCTTTCCGTTGCCTGTGATAGGCAGCACCAAGATCCGGCCTGGAGGACCAAATACGTCAACAAGCATGCCATGCTGAGTATGTCTGAGCCAATAGCAGCAGATATTATGCTGAACTGTCTAGATATTTAGCTGTGCGTCTCTTACGAGTATTTAGGAGAGACACTTACTGAATGTAAGGTTGTTCTTTCCGTTGCCTGTGATAGGAAGCACCAATATCCGGCCTCCAATGATGTAGTTCCCTATCAAGGCCATCTTGGGAACGTAGACCTGAACATCCAACAAGTGATTCTTCTCGTCCATCTCGGACCTACCAATCAAATAACAAATTTTATATCCAATGTATATATTAGAATGAATTATTTTATTATTTCTGGAAAATTATAGAACATGGTTTAAAATGCATACAATACTATGGAAAACATAGCCAGTACGAAATACGAGTAATGATTGCAAGGTTTACTTAATCTCCGAGCGGACTTTTAGGTTACCTTGAGCTTGCAACATTCGATCCACCTTGGTCACTGCATGCAAACATGATTTGTTAAATACGAATGTTTTCATAAACAAAAAAACATTGACGTTAAATTGTATGTGACATTCTCAGCCTATTTTTAATTTATTATTTATTGTGAGATTTAATCGTAAAATATTTTGCTCAAAATGTTATCTGCAGGCAAAATACTTGTACCGGATGTCTGTTTAAAATTTCAACTCAATCTGATTAGCCTTTCGGCTATTCTGCAGCAAAGTCACTCACTCACTCACACAAACAAACAGATGTAGCGCCGTTTGAGTTGCGTTGTTCCCTCGTCTAATGATTTGTGTATTATCGTTATTATTTATTTCATTTTTTTTATTAGTGGGCATTGTTCAGTTGGCATTTTTTGTGTAATTGCTTGGCACTTGTTGGTTGAAAATTGTTGTAAATTAAAAACAAAAATTGTGCAAAATTATTTTAATTTATTTTGAACGATACAAAAACCGACAGTGTTGGCTCGAGCGTTAAGCGCGCGACTCTGTTTCGGAAGGTCCCAAGTTCAAATCCTGTCAAGACTGGCAATCCTGACTGAAGGTTTTTTCCGAGGATTTCCTCAGTCGTTAATGCTTATGCAAGGGATTGTGTCCTCTTTAACAGCCCTCGGACATCCCTTCACAATTGTCCTATCCGCAACATACCTAGTTAGAGGGGCATGACTTGCACGCTGGGCTGGCTTCCCACAAATATTATTTAAAATTATATTACATAAAAATAAAACTATTTAAAATTATTTATTTTGGTTACAAATCCCATTTAGATAAAAGCTACAGCTAGCATTAAGTGTGCGTGTGCGTGTGCGTAGACCCACCTAACTTCAACAATGTCCATCATACCGAATCCTGTTATCTCCTGATCTGTGAGGACAAGTTTGATCGAGCCCTGCTGAATGGGAGCTTTCTCGACATATAACGGATCAATCGTTTTTACATTCAGGCTTGGAATTCCTGAAACAAAACTCGACTTAAGAGTCTGCAATACCAGTGATTTTTTCCTGGAACTCTTCCATGAAGCCAGTTTATATCACATTGTTACCACACTCTGCACATAACTTATGGTTATGTATAAAATACAGTCTTCTACAAAGGCATATTTTAAAAAAACAATTTAAAAAAATGGATTTATTGGATTTTGGATTTTTGTAAAATCATCAAAATTGGTAAAGTTCGAAATTTATTTGTGCGAATTGCGAAATATCATTGCTTGACACATACCCAAAATTGTATATTAATTGGATGACAACTGAAAGCAGAAAAAATTCCCCAAAAAGTTTTATTTTTGTATAGTTGACTCTTAAGGCTATTGTGTCACCTTCTAACCAATATTTCAAATGTCAAAGAGAGATGTCTGAAATGTTTGCTGATTTGAAGAACGATTTTATTCGTCTACCAGTACAAAACACTTTACACACTGTTATCTGTATTGTCTTACAAAAAAATCGTTTATCATTCGTTCTATTTTTTTTTTTTAGTTGTCCTGCTTTAAAAGTCAGTTTTTATAAGTGAACTAGCTTACCCGTCGCGCGTTGCTGCGACGTATGCCAGAAACCTTCGCGGGAGTGTACTTCTCCATTAAAAAAATACGTATGTGTGTCAACTTTCATGGTTATATGTCCAACGGTGTCGAAGTCAATTCATTGGTGAGTCCTCTTTGCAGGCACCGATCACCACATGGAGGAGTTACAACAAAATGGATAGCATAGAATCCTTTCCCGTGAAAAAATATATATATGTGCGAGGTTTCATGGAGATCGGATAATGGTGTAGTCTATAATATATATATGAAAACGAATGTATCCTCTTTGCAGGCACCGATCACCACGTGAAGGAGTTACAACAAAATAGATAGCATAGAAACCTTCCCCGTGAAAAATACATGTATGTGCCAAGTTTCTTGGAGATCGTATGAATGGTGTAGTAATGTATAAAGGCCAAACAGACAGACATACCTACATTGTTTTTATTTATATAGAAGATAAGATAGACGTTAAAAAAATTAAATTATGATTTTTGTTATATATTATGTTTTCCCTTATTTATGGGCGATTATTTCTTAACTTTATTTCCCAAAGTATGTAAAAAAAAAAAAAAACGACAATTTTAGTCGACTAAGATTATGATTAATTAATTAATAATTGGTTTTTATTTTTTGCATGACGAGTCCTTAGAACATTTAATATTGGTGCACTACTGACCATTGGCAGCTATGTTTTTGATCGCTCCAGCTATGGCTTGCTTCAGGCAGGCGTTGTCACCTCTCATACACGTCCGGAACCCTTTGGCTGCAACACAGTAGAGGGAAGCGTCTCTGAGAAATAATCCTATTGATAATCGATATGATTGATTGATTGGATATTGCTTAACGTATCATATTAACGCACTAAGGCTATTCGAGACGATGAGTGGTGAAAGATGAGGATGAAGTATGAACAGAAGGGAGGAGGGGAAACCCGGTACCGCGTAACCTACTACTTTCGAAAAGTACCAAGGGGACCAACGGCTTAACGTCCCATCCGAAAGGACGGTGTAACTTTGACAGTTATATAGGTTCCTCCACTAACCCGGACTGCCGAGCAGACGTCGAGGAGAACGAAAACGTTACACTTGTTCTCAAACCTTCAATCTACTCTAACCAGCGGAAATTGTTTTCCCAACATAACAACTTTGTCAATTCTATTCACGCTAGCTCAGCGTGGATCTTTTACACGGAGGAACTCTGTGATCTAGCACAGATAATTTTTGCTTGCGTTGGTAAAAGATATTTCTCTTTCATACACAAAGGCGATCACGTTCCATTTACCGCGTTTTCGTTCATTCATTCTACCCCCACCACTACCAAGCAACCCTGTAGGCCCCGACGCAATCGACGAGTGAGCGATAACCAACCAAAGATCGACATTTTTAATAGGAAATATAGCAATCAGTGGTATGGACAGTGCAAATACCCGTGGATCAACGCCAGAATCAACAAGGCCGATTCAGAACAACTCTAAATTTATTATGTGCCTCGTTGCTAGGACAGCTCCAAAGTCACCGTTTACAAACTCCTTTGACTGATGGACTTAAGTCCAAATCAGAAGTTAAAAAACTTATGACTTGGGCGGGAATCGAACCCTGGACTTTCTGCATTGGAAGCAGATACGCTATCCACAAGACTAACGAGCCACACAACAAGACCAACGTCTTCTTTGCTACGTCGGGAAATCAAGAATAATGTAAATTATTCACCATTACGACGCGACGAAACATCCCGTCAATGTTATAATTTCTCTTCAATTAATGGAAGTAATAACTAGGCCTACAGAAGGTAATGTAAAGCATGTCGAGAAGTTGTGCTCTTTAAAGGGATATTTACCCGCTCAACTCAAAAAATATATTTCACTCACGCTTACAATATATGAATTATTAAGAAAGTAGACGAAAAATGATTGGGCCCACCATGAATCGAAAAAAATGGTCAAACGCGGTAACTTTTTAGCTAGATCCAATCGGCAAAAATCTCCCAAAAGAAATAACATGGGAACGATTTATATGCCTCGTGACCTTGGAGGATTTTGATCCAAAAAATATTGACTATTATTGACGTACTCGGCAGCTTTTTCTGTAAAGCCACCATATTTTGTTTTGTAATTTTGGCAAGTGGTTCGGTCAAAATACTATGCAGATTTCCAAGAAGATGTGTGATTTTGGAATGCATAATTTTGCGTGTTATATTTGTGCACAGTTTCAAGACACGATGCTATAAAGGGCAATTTTAGATTCGTATGATGCTCTAGTATGTGGAACAAAAAACATGCAGGTAAAATGTGATTTAAGAAAAAACTTAAAAAAAATCGTGTAAAATCACAGTAACAAGATACAACTTTTTAAACTGTCATTTTAGTGTAGTAATATCATAATATGCTATACTGCTACATTATTATGTGGTAAAAAATTAATTTTTGATCTAAAAGCCCCTTTAGTAAAAATGGTCTAAGCCTGAATTAAACGGTTCACGTTTCTGGATTCAAGGACAAAACACAATCATAATGTACAAAGATAATAAAATACAACAATTCATCCTTCAGTTAGTTAGTTAGTTATTAGGGTTTAAGGGCACACAACACTGAGGTTATCAGTGCTCGAATTCTCTTATATAATGGCATGTTATTTTTAAATCCTATTGTACAGCTGTGTTGATTTCAGGTATTTAAAAACATTGGTTATGTTCTCAGATTCATCAGATAAAATTTCTTTTAAATTAGGTTTTAGTTTAAAATCATTCCTCTCGTCCATGTGTTGGGGACATTCTACTAAAATGTGCTTAACAGTTAAAATCTCACCACACTGCTCACAGGGTGGTGGGTCTGATTATATTTTGTCAACAGGGACCGGAATCTTGAACGAAACATAAAACCGTCTAACTAGGAAAACGCCAAAGTCATTAGACGAGTGAGTGAGCCATGTGTTGAGTACCCGGTAACATTACCTTTCTTCCCACTACCTAAAGCCTCTCTAGCCTATCATAGGCTAGAGTGGCGCAATATGGCCTTACAGTTGACGCGCCCGTATACCAACTAAACTCAAAACCCTATTATCAAACTTAAATGCAAACGTTCCCGGATACTCAACACATGACTCGCTCACTCGTCTAACAACGACTTTGTCGTTTTCCTAGTCTAGTTGGCTAAAGCGCCCTCATACCCGAAATGTGGGATACCAGGGTTCAATCCCCTATTTGGGAAATATTTTGTACTTTCTGGATTGTATTTAAACTAGGAAAACGCGTAAGTCCCGCCGCGTTGTTGGATGAGCGTAATTGGTGCATTGAGCTGCCATGTGTTATGCGGATTTTCTGTTGTTCTGTGAAAAAATTATTACTAAGTCGAAGATTTTTTTAAATTAAATTAAATTTAACTAAAAATTTACTTTATTTTTTATTTTATTTTTTAACAATCGTAATTTAAAAAAAGAAAAAAACTGTAAAATTTCGATTTTTATCAGAAATGATTTTTCTATTGCGCTTAAATTTTACACGAAAATATTAATTCATAAAATTTAGGTTCTGTGAAAAAATCATTACAATAGGATAAAGCATGAAGGTGTTATAAGTCAAAGAATTGTTTTTAAACTAGGAAAACGCTAAAGTCCCGCCGCGTTGATGGATGAGCGGTTTTTTGTAAGTTTTTTGTTTGCGTTTTTTGCGTTTGTTTGCACTTTTCCTTTGCAAGTGCTTTTTGAATGCATTGTAGGTGATTGTTGTCAAGTTTCTATTGTTATACTTGTTAATTGGTATTATAAACCTAAAAAAACTCATATTAAAACCTTTGTTTCTGTGGATTCTGACTAACTTTTTCAACTTTTTCTTTCAAAAGGTACTACATCACCATAACCTTAATGTCCATGTGAAATCTGAACGTTGTAGTCCCACCCGTTTGGTCAGAATCGGTCCAAATGTGACGAAAATATCGCACTAAAAATTGAAAAACTAATATTAAAACCTTTATTTCTATAGATTCTAGCTAACTTTTTCAACTTTTTCTTTAAAAGGGTACTTCAACACCATAATCTTAATGTCCATGTGAAATATGAACGTTGTAGCCCCACCCGTTTGGTCAGAATCGGCCCAAATGTGACGAAAATATCGCACTAAAAATCGAAAAAAATCGTAAAAGTACGATATTCATGACAAATATTTCTTCGATTGTACCCAAAAACAATACACCTCTAAGTTCAGAGAAAACGAAGGTCCCCTCAAATTTTCATCAAGATCGCATATGCCGTTTGCCCGGAATCGAGCGAACAAACAGACGGAAAAAAAAAAAAAAAAAAACATTGGAGCTAAATTTTTTGGGGGTCAGTGAAATTGAAGTTTTCGCTTCGCTCATCCAAAAATTATTAAACATATTTCGAAATGCATAACGCAGTGTAGTCTATCATCTGTGACAATACTATGGAAAACATAGCCAGTACGAAATACGTGTAAATATTGCAAGGTTTACTCAATCTCCGAACGGAATTCGGGGGTACCTTGAGCGTGCAAGATTCGATACACCTTGGTCACTGCATGAAATTTTCACAGCCTGGCAAATAGCAAACAAAAAAACAAAACAAAACAAAATCATTGTTTAAATAATTCCTAAACATTTGCAGACTATTTTTCTATTTATTATTTCTTGTAGGTTTAAATCGCAATGGATCTATCTGATTTTGTTAGCAGTTCTCAGTTAACACTTAAAGGATGTCTGTTTAAAATTTTAGCTCAATCTATTTAGCCGTTCGACTGTATGGGACCGGACAAACAAACAAACAATCATTTACAAACAGACAAATAATCACGACGAATACGCTAAGAAATAGTCTGATTACTTACGCAATGTCTTGCTCTTTGCAGCTACCCCTGTAGCCAGGCAGCCCACAACAAACACGGCCATTATAACCCTCATCTTTACAAGGCAGTTTGTTGTGTATCTCGACCGGAGCTATCGATAAGTATTTATAACTGCCTCTTAGGTGCTGCTCGTGCATCTAGGAGGCAGTGATATTTGTACTTAGCTAATTCAGAGAGTATACTCAGTTTTACCGTGACCTAACACGTAATGTGACAGAACTTTGCATATAATAGATTTTTTAAATAATTTGTTCTATAAGTGTTTGTTAATGATCATATTGTTAGTTTAAGTACATGGTTGATGAGGCATGTTGAGGAATCATGTAAACCGCAGATTACAGCAAAACATCAAACAATATCACTAGGCGGCTTCGCGAACGCTTTTTTTAGTCGCGTTGATGGATGATCTTTTTTTTAGTTTTTAGTATGCGTGGGATCTCTTTACTTCTTCAAGTTCCATTGCAAAATCATTTTTGTTAAATGCGGATAATTTCTATAAGTAGTACTAATTGCTAAGGTAATTAGAATGTAAATGTCTGGAGCCACGAAGACTTGGTTTTTGTACGCATTGTAGGTGATTGTTGTCAAGTTTCTATAGTTACTTGTTAATTGTTATTATTTACCTAAAAAACTTATATTTAAACCTTTTTTTCTATGGATTCTGGCTAACTTTTCCAACTTTTTCTTTCAAAAGGCAATACATCACCATTACCTTAATGTCCATTTAAAATATGAACGTTGTAGCCCCACCCGTTTGGTCAGAATCGGTCCAAATGTGACGAAAATATCGCATTAAAAATCGCAAAAATCGTAAAAGTACGATATTCATGAGAAATATTTTTTCGATTTTACCCAAAAACGTGGCAGGTCTAAGTTTCAGAGATTTCGACCCCTCCAATTTTCATCAAGGTCGCATATGCCGTTTGCCCGGTAAAGAGCGAACAAACGGATAAAAAAAGGACTAATTTTTTGGGGGGTCAGTGAAAAAGTCCTCGCTTCGTTCATCTAATAACCTATTTTCAGACAAAAACTTGAACCTTATTGTTTATACATTAATTCACGATAATTGTCGATTTTGGACTTATTAATAAATTACAAGAATGTAGTTTTTTTCTATCTTTTATCCTTAAACAAGTTTCCGACAAGTCCGCTTTATTACCACTTTTCTGACATGTGTGTACAATTTCTAAAGACGTTGTTTAATATACTTGCTCCAACGAAAGAATGCAGATGCTCTGAAGTGGTGGGGGTAGTATGAATGCGCGGTAAAAGGAATGTCGCCTTTGTGAATGAAAGAGAAATATATTTTACCAACACAGCCAAAAATAATCTGCGCTAGATCACAGAGTTCCTCCGTGTGCTAGATCCACGCTGACCAAGCGTGAATAGTGTTGTTATGTTGGGAAAATAATTTCGAGACATTTGCATTCTTTCGCTGGAACCACTATACGTGTTTCTCAAATACTGAAAAATTGAAAATAATTATATTATTATTCCAATGAATGAGTTTTAATGGAAGTAAATGAAATATTACAAATATTATGTGATCATTAGTTATAATAAGGCAAATTAGTTTTAATTATTTTATCAATAATTAAGATAGATCACTAATAGACGTGACTTTGAACTTGGCCTTGGTTAGCGTTGCCGGCTGAAGAAATAGAAAACTGCATCCAGATATCATTTGCATCCTAAATAGCTGAGAATCGTCCATTTAACATATGTTAATCTGATCTGATCTGTTAATTAAGACTAGGCCGCTTCGCGAACGCTTTTTTAAGTCGCGTTAATGGATGAGCATTTTTTTTTTTAAAAATTTCTGTTCAATGATTACGTCAGTATCGGCCCAAATATCAGGAAAATATCGTATTAAAAATTTGGAAAAAAATCGTCAAAGTATGATTTCTATGAGAAATATTTCTTTAAAATAAATGTCTCTTAAATCATAACATATATAATTTCAGTGATTTTAATCGTTCCCTTAAAATTTCATCGACGATCGGAGTAGCCGTTTGTCCGGTCGCGGGACAAATATAACGAAAAAATCTCATAAAAATCGAACAAAATCGTAAAAGTACGATATAAGAAATATTTGGTCGATTGTATTAAAAAACGTGGCAAAGTCTAAGTTTAGAGATTTCGAAAGGTCCCCTCCAATTTTCATCAAGATCACATAATATGGCATATTATGCCGTTTGCCCGGTAGAGCGTAAACAAACAGACAAAAAACAAAAATAACACCCGAGCTAAATTTTTTTTTGGGGGGTCCATGAATTGATGTCATCGCTTCGCTCATCCAAATAAGCCGGCATTACAACATAAGAATGTTTAGGTACTACACATTGTTGATAATAGGTTATTATTCATTTTTAAAATCGTATTTAAATTCTACCACTCAGTCAATAACTGATTTTCAGTGGGGACATTTTATTTCAAGCCAACCAAGCCAACCCTGTAGCAGTCTTGGGGAAGAAGTTCTCCCCAAGACTGCCCAAGAAGGAACGCGTTCTTCCGAAGAAGCGTTCCTTCTCTGGGGAATTACCCGGAAAAGAGTTTTGGGTTTAAATCGCAATGGATCTAGCTGCTTTTGTTAGCATTCTCAGTAAACACTTACCGGACGTCTGTTTAAAATTTTAGCTCAATCTATTTAGCCGTTCGACTGTATGGGGACCGAACAAACAAACAAACAATCATTTACAAACAGACAAATAATAATCACGACGAATACCTAAGAAATAGTCTGATTACTTACGCAATGTCTTGCTCTTTGCAGCTACCCCTGAAGCTAGGCAGCTCACAACACACACAGCCATTATAACCCTCATCTTTAAAAGGCATTGTTGTGTATCTCGCCCGGGAAGCTATATCGATAAGTATTTATCACTGCCTCTTAGGTGCTGCTCGTGCATCTAGGAGGCAGTGATATTTGTACTTAGCTAATTCAGAGATTTTTACTCAGTTTTACCGTGTCCTAGCAACGTAAAGTGACAGAACTTTGCATGTAATTGAATAATTTTTTTTTTTAAAATAATTTGTTCTATAAGTTTTTTGTTAATGATCATATTGTTAGTTTTAAGTACATGGTTGATGAGCCATGTTGAGGAATCATGTACACCGCAGATTACAGCAAAATAATCAAACAATATCACTAGGCCGCTTCGCGAATGCTTTTTTTAGTCGCGTTTATGGATGATCTTTTTTAGTTTTTATTATGCTTGGATCTTTTTATTTTTTCAAGTTCCATTGCAAAATCATTTTTGTTAAATGGGGATAATTTCTATAAGTAGTACTAATTGCTAAGCTATGTAAACTACCTGGAGCACAAAGACTTGCTTTTTGTACGCATTGTAGGTGATTGTTGTCAAGTTTCTATAGTTACTTGTTAATTGTTATTATTTACCTAAAAAACTTATATTTAAACCTTTTTTTCTATGGATTCTGGCTAACTTTTCCAACTTTTTCTTTCAAAAGGCAATACATCACCATTACCTTAATGTCCATTTAAATATGAACGTTGTAGCCCCACCCGTTTGTCAAATCGGTCCAAATGTGACGAAAATATCGCATTAAAAATCCCAAAATCGAAAAAGTACGATATTCATGAGAAATATTTTTTCGATTTTACCCAAAAACGTGCAGATCTAAGTTCAGAGATTTCGACCCCTCCAATTTTCATCAAGATCGCATATGCCGTTTCCCCGGGTAGAGAGCGAACAAACAGTTTTTTTTTTAAAGCGGACTAATTTTTTGGGGGGGTCAGTGAAAAGTCTCACTTCGTTCATCCAATAAGCTATTTTCAGACAAAAACTTGAACCTTATTGTTTATACATTATTCACGATAATTGTCGATTTTGGACTTTTTAATAAATTACAAGAATGTAGTTTTTTTTCTATCTTTTATCCTTAAACAAATTTTCCCCGACAAGCCCCCTTTTTTACCACTTTTCTGACATGTGTGTACAATTTCTAAAGATTTGTTTAATATACTAGCTCCAACGAAAGAGTGCAGATGCTCTGAAGTGTGGGGGTAGAATGAATGCACGGTACAAGGAATGTCGCCTTTGTGTATGAAAGAAATATCTTTTCCCAACACAGCCAAAAATATCTGTGCTTGATCACAGAGTTCCTCCGTGTGCTAGATCCACGCTGACCAAGCGTGAATAGTGTTGTTATTTTGGGAAAATAATTTCGAGACATTTGCATTTTTTCCCGCTGGAACCACTATACGTGTTTCTCAAATACTGAAAAATTAAAAATAATTATATTATTATTCCAATGAATGAGTTTTAAGGGAAGTAAATGAGTATTACAAATATTATTTATCATTATTATAATAAGGAAAATTAGTTTTAATTATTTATCAATAATTAAGATAGATCACTTGGCGTGACTTTGAACTTGGCCTTGGTTTGCTTTTGCCGGCTGAAAAAACCCAGATAACTGCACCCGGGATATCATTTGGGCATCCTAAATAGCTGAGAATCGTCCATTTAACATATGTTAATCTGATCTGATCTTTTAAAATTAAGACTAGGCCGCTTCGCGACGCTTTTTTAAGTCGCGTTGATGGTTTGAATTTTTTTTTTAAATATTTCTGTCCAATGATTACGTCAGTTCGGCCCAAATATCACGAAAATATCGTTTAAAAATCGGAAAAAAATCGTCAAAGTAGATTTCTATGAGAATATTTCTTCAAAATAAATGTCTCTTAAATCATAACATTTTATAATTTCAGTGATTTTAAACGTTCCCTTAAAATTTCATCGAGATCGGAGTAGCCGTTTGTCCGTCGCGGGACAAAATATAACGAAATATCTCATAAAAATCGAACAATCGTAAAAGTACGATATAAGAAAAAAATTTTGGTCGATTGTATTAAAAAACGTGGCAAAGTCTAAGTTTAGAGATTTCAAAAGGTCCCCTCCAATTTTCATCAAGATCACATAATATGGCATATTATGCCGTTTGCCCGGTAGAGCGTAAACAAACAGACAAAAACAAAAATAACACCCGGCTAAATTTTTTTTGGGGGGTCCATGAATTGATGTCATCGCTTCGCTCATCCAAATAAGCCGGCATTACAACATAAGAATGTTTAGGTACTACACATTGTTGATAATAGGTTATTATTCATTTTTAAAATCGTATTTAAATTCTACCACTCAGTCAATAACTGTTTTTTCAGTGGGGACATTTTATTTAAAGCCGACCAAGCCAACCCTGTAGCAGTCTTGGGGAAGAAGTTCTTCCCCAGACTGCCCAAGAAGGAACGCGTTTTTCCGAAGAACGCGTTCCTTCTCGGGGAACTTACCGGAAACGAGTTTCTTTTCTTACATCAGGAATTTTTAAAGTGAAAAGTTACAAATTCGTGGGAACTTGGAACGAATGTCACGTGGTGGACCGGGAAACGAACACCTTTTGAAAAAATTCAGCAGTTTTGTCTATTCACTTTGTTTAATAAAAGTAATCTAAATAATTAAACTCGTATCACATGAAATATTAACAAATCAGTTATTTTTAAAAGGAACGCGAAAGTAACTTTTTCCTTTTTTTAAGCATAAGTAGCTTAATGTTTAAAGTTCAAACCATCATAACCGTACATTGATTAAAAATAGTTTAGTTTTATCGCACCCATGCGCTCAGCCAGATAACCATTTGTTTATCTTATTACTAATGCAATGAATGCACGGAGAAAGGTTGCCTTATAGGTAAAGTAGATTATCTTTTAGTCTTAAATTCAAGACTGTGGCGTCGCAGGAATATATTTGGGAGGAAGCTTGAACACGACTCTTTGGTGGGCGTGGGGGGGGGGGTTTTGCCCCCCACATTGGCACCGCAGACAATAATTTTTTTATGTCATTTAAGAAGAATTTAAGGTGATTTGCTGAACGAAAAAAAAATATAAATTAATAGATGAATTTAATTTCTTCGTAAACCCAAATGTTTGCAGAATATAACATTAAAGCTGCGATTTCTTATAGGCCAAGCCCCCCTAGCTCCACCCTGATACGCCACTGGGTGGAGTACACTTTGAGTAGGTTTAATTATATATAATTATTTAGGGTGAAGACTAACAATTAGTTGAAAAATAAACAAAACGTATAGTTGTTCATAAGAATAAATGTAGACATTGGACATGAATGAGCCACGAGAGTGTTTTTTACCGCTTGAGTATCACATACAGCAGTTTATTTCTGAGATTAGTCTATTTATTTATTAGTTAGGTACTATTTTGGGCCCTACTTTAAATATCAATATGCTTTCACTTTTTGAACCCTTTGTAACGGCTATAATTATTAACTAAAAGGGTGGGGGTGGATTGGCCGAATAATTTACAATCCCCTTATTATTAATGCTATGACCGTTACAAGTTCCAAAAATTAAACTGCACATTTAAATTAATGTAGGCCGATATAGTAACTAACTAATAAATAATTGAGTAAACGCAAAAAGAAACTGCTGCTGTGATATTCAAGTGGTAAAAAAGACTCCCAAATCTCATTCGTTCCAAAAGCTAATAATATCAATATTATTGTAATTAATTTAGATAGTCTTATTATGGCTTTAGCTAGGAATAAGATAGAAAGAAAGAAAGAAAGAAAGAAAGAAAGAAAGAAATTTCTACTAAGAAAGTAGACTAGTAGTCTACTAGTACAACAACAGCAACAACGATAGGAAAATGCAACATCTGGCCGCATCTGGCTGGATGCAACTATACTGGCCGAACATAGATTACGAAATACTTCGCGGCACTTTAGGAAAAAGAAGGACAGAGCGAGATTTGAGGTTATGTTTGTCGGGGTGTGAATGTGTGTGGTCAGGGGAAAATTAAACTTGCTCAGTAATCAAACTTACGAGTACACTGACAATAATTTAGGTTTGAAAAAGTATTTTTCTCGCATGAACCTTTAGAAGTTACATCGCATGTAATAAACCTAGCCTAGTAGGCCTAGCATTAGCCTATTACTTTAAGCCGGTGTGTGATGACCTGCTGCTCTGTGGCGTGTAGGCTACCTAGGGCCCCAGTATAGCTAGGGCCTACAAATCGATGGTTTTAGCTTACCTACAAAAGGGTTTGCATGGGTTAAAAAATAGATTCTTTCATTCTATGGGCCTACTACCATGTCCATATATAGGGGATAGGCCTTGCCTGCCTAGGGCCTACCCTAGGCCTACCATTTGGGAGTATATTTCTTAGAATGCACTCATTTGCATGAATATTTTTACCAGTGACATTGGCTTTGGTAAGCCTAGCCTAGGGCCCACTTCTTCGGTTGGGACGGACAAAGTGGAAAAGTAGTTTAGGGGGGGTGGGGGGGGGGGGGCGAAGCCCGTATATTTTACAATGGGTATTATCATCAATCATTATTTTATTATTATTATTATATTATTATTATTATTATTTTTTATTTTTTATATTAAACATATATGCTTCGCGCTTTCACCCCCGTCACCCCCCCCCCCCCCGTCCCCCAACCTAATTTTTCCCTAAAATCACAATGTTCCCGTCTCAACCGAAGAAGTAGGCTACCAAAAAATGTACAGAGGCCCTAGGCCTAGTTGGGGACGACTTGAAACTTGCCAGAAATTGTAAGTTTATTTTTTTGATAACCAAAATGTAAGGCCTAGAGTTTTGCTAGACGTAATGCATTTCCACAATGTGTTGCGTAGGTAGGCCTACCTATTTGCCTTAATATAAAAGGCCTGTGCTCTATGCACTTGACATTACACTAACACTAGGAAAACGCTTAAGTCCGCCGCGTTGATGGATGAGCCCTAATTTTTTTTAAAAAAAAAAGAGTAAATTGCAATTTTTTTAATAGAAATTTTTTTGATTAGGCCTACGCTCAAATTTCACACGAATATATTAATTCAAAAATTAATATTCTGTAAAAAAAACGTTACAATTGGATAAAGCATGTAGGCTAGGTTTTATTCGTCGAAGAATGTTAAAATTGAAAAAATCGTAAAATTGCGATTTTCATGAGAAATAATTTTTCGATCGATTTTTCTCCCCGTGCAGTTCTTCGTTCAGAGATTTCATAGACCTCCATAAAATTTCATCGCAATTGGAGTATTGGTTTAGCCGGAATCGTGTTCACAGACACACAAAAATACAACAAAAAAAAAAGAAAAAAAAAACATTCCGGATTTTTTTCTTCGGTGTAGTGAAATGGAATCTTCGCTACGCTCATCCAATTAAAACTGGTGCAGGACTACAGAAACCAATATTTCTCTTCATTAGTTGTAGTAATTAATAGTTAGTCGTAGACTTGTAGGTGACAAACTGTTGATTGTTCGGTCCACCATCTACAGGCTGTCAATGATGGCTGTGGATAGTCGTACGGTCAGCCGTATTACTAGTGCAAAATTAGTCGTACAAACAATGATTTGATTGGATAAAAGCGCGCCGTAATAAAAGTGTCATCTTTCGTCGTCCTTTTTTGCGGTTTACAAGAAACCTTCAAGACCTTTAACGTTGCTATTCGCGTTTAAAAGCAAAGTGGCTGACATCTGCGGTCAAATGGAGAACTGCTCCAAGGCAGATACCGGGCGCTGCATGGCGGCATTCAAAGTTAAACCAATGCAATTTGTAGCGTCACGGTCAACTCCAGAATGAATTTACTCGATCATGTTTATTATTTTGCAAGCAAGAAAGGTCATAAAATTAGTAACACACATTTTTGTGATGCGTAATGAAACAAAAAGTCTGAAAGTGTATATTTTCCGTGCAATACTGTGGGTTTAGGTGGGAGCTCTATTCCTATACCTTGAGACACATTTTTCACAACTTTTAAACAGTTTCATGGATACCATCCAACCGATAAACGATAAACCATAATGGTAATTAATTTTTTACAATGATGTGCTGTAGGCGGTATAGGCCAAAATGGGCTAAAGAGCTATATACCGTCTTTGGTTCAACATTCTAAACCAAAGATACTGTGAACCATAGTATATATTATGCAAGTCTCATTAATGGTATAATTGATAATTGGTATAGATATAATATGGAATTTTTGTAATTATTATTTATTATTAATAAGTTCATAATTATGTTTTTAAATTTGTGCAGCGCATTGAATGTAAAATTCCTACCTTGATTTTTTATTCTTATATGCCAAGAGTTTGTACCAACTGCTGCCATGAACATAAATAATTATGCGTAGACTTAATTATTTATGGGCTCATATTATTCATAATCTCAACCAAAACAACAATAAAAAATTCTAGGACTTAAAATAGGCGTAAAATTAGTTAACTATGCGTAAATTTTTTAATAGTAGGCCTATATATAAAGTTTAGTGAAGGCCGGTGCCATCCATATAACTTACTTTAAATTTTTAGCCGCATTGGGGGGGGGGGGGGGGGGGGGGGGGGGGGGGCTTTTAAAATGTGAGACAATGTTTTATGAGGTTTCAATGGCGTGATGAAACACAAATTTTAAAAACAAATCGAGAATTTGAATAATTTATCGCGAGGAACCCGCAAAAAATTACTTCCGGGGGGGATGGGCTGGGGGAGAGAATAAATAATTTTTGTGTATATTACATATTATCATATAGGGCCCAAGTAAAGGCCAATAATCATAAGAAATTCGCGGGATTGCCATCAAGTTAAATTACTGAAAATACACGTCTACAAATTACGAGATAAAATTCCTTGTTTGCTAGTTATTTTGCAGCTGAGGGTCACAAAATATAGTGATTGTCCTACCCCATCGTACCCAACTACTGGAAGTGGAAATACTTCTAGAACTGACGCTTACAATGAAATATTAATATTATGCTTTAAAGCATGAAAAACACACTTGCTCCCTATGCGCCCGTGTTTTTATCTGCCTTCGGACGGCCATGTTGGCTACGACCGTGCTGCTACCTGGTTAGTTTTTAACGGGGAATTTTAAACGAGAGTCCTTTTTGGTAAATGTCGTCATCGTCCTTTTTGCTGTTTTAGTAACAAAACAACCTTCAAGACCTTTAACGTTGCTATTTTAAACGAAAGTCCTTTTTCGGTTGTCGTCGTCCTTTTTTGCTGTTTTAGTAACAAAAAAAATCCTTCAAGACCTTTAACGTTGCTATTTTAAACAAAATACCTTTTATTGGCTGCCTAGCCTACACGTCAAGGTGTAGAGATAGGGATTTTCCTTCAAATAGGCCTAGCACTTTGTAAACACTTTTATCTTTTATTATATCTGACTTAGAATTGCGCGTTCGCAACAGGGCCGAATGTAGTGAAATCATTTGCAGAAAAACATGGACCTAAATAGAATGGTAAAAAAAAATGACGTAACAAAGATTTGAACCGCCGATCTTTCGCATAGAATTTGGACGCGCTTCCACTCTGCCACACTGCACTGTGATGTTCGAAGCTATTGGCCTAGAAAGGTGGTAATTACACATCGTTGATGACCGTACAACCAATTTCGCACTAGTAATACGGCTGCCCTAGTGCGCACCGAATCACCACTTGTTCAGTTTTGTAATGTTGGTTATTCAAGTGGAGGTTGGCAACGTTGGTATCCCTGCCTATGCCGAGTTGTATTGTATTATTTTATTTGCAGCTGTTAAATTACATTTGTGATGTCATAAGTACGAGCATCGTAACATTAGCTTTGTCAGTTCATGGCATTAGAATTCATGTGTGAGCAGCAGTGTTATAGGTAGGGTGACCAGACGTCCCGCGTTTCCCAGGACAGTCCTGGTTTTCAGGCACCTTGTCCCGGTGTCCCGAGATACACTACCCCGGACATCAAAATGTCCCGATTTTCCTGTTTTAAAGTGTGTTTCTAATTGAATCATTATAATTTCAATTTATTTTGCGCCAAATACCATCTCTCTACCTTATTGTCTTGAATATAAGCCTACCCCTTTTTCATTATTTTAAGTCTCAAAGTCCCTTGCCAGCTAATATTTGCATATGCTTTTGCATATGCTTTTTTAATATTTCAACAAGAAAAGTTAGTGGGTCGGCTTATATTCAGGGTCGGCCTATATTCGGCACAATACGGTATTTCTTTTGTAAACATAGCCTATGCACGTAATTTGTCATTTTGAAGTTCAAACACCATTGCTTCTGATTATTAAAATTTAAATAATTTAAAGCATGTTTCATTAGGACTACGAGGTAGGCCTATAGGTTACCTCAGGGCAGCTGTGTATATTTAATTAATAATGATAACTTGCAGACTAGCGTTTCCAGAGACGAAAAATACTCAGGCTTAAAAGTAAAAGCGACCTTTTGCGCGATTTTTTTTTTAATACACAGGTAGAGCTAAATGGTTTCTGTAAAATGTTTGCATTGCTTGCAAAAAATCTAGCCTATATAGGGCCTACATATATTACCAGTGTTTAAAAATATTCAGAAAAGTCTGTAGAAAGTTTGGTAAAATTGTTATTTCACTCAAAATGTTAATTTAGCCAGCACTAGTATTCACCTCAACATTTTTTTATCTCTTTACTCTTTAAATGAATGTCCAATTGTTCTAGGTTTTTCTTCGTCCTGTTTAAAAGTGGTTGATGATTGATTGAGAATTGATGATTCAGCCGCCGCACACGACAACGTCAACTGTGGCGCTTGTTTGCTCCTCAACAGCCAAGGTCGACTCGTACGCAGAAGACTCCGCCCAAGGTGAGATATTTGACTGGTAGGCCACCCGCTAGAGGTCAATTGACCAAGTAATATTTGACCAGTCAAGTAATTGGTCGGGACTAATATTTTAATTTTTACTTCTTTAGTTGGCATCACTCATCATCATCAAGAAATAAGTTGACAATTCTTCAAAGGTAACTCGACTTACGTTACATAGGTACCATTTAAAATTTGAAATTGGACAATTCACTTTTGTTGCCCTTAATAGTTTTCCTCAGGAGCAGACTAAGTGCTAGTAAATGCCTAAATGGTATCCCCAATAATTATAGTCACCATTGAATGTTGACCATATTGATGAACTAGGTTGCAGACAAATGTTTCGTAAATATCCCGTCACAAAGCAAAATATATATTTTTTAAATTACCAACTTTTGTTCCATTGACCAACTTTAATTTGACTGGTCAAAGTGCCATCCCTAGGTACGGGCTGCCAAATTTTGTTTAATTCCCTAAACTTTACCATTCTTCTAATTCCTACCTTTGCTAATTGTTTCTAAATATTTTCCACTTGTGTAGTTGACCTTGAGATAAAGTTGTTTGATGAACAAAAGAGGCCACACCCACCCACACTGAATAGGACCAAATTTTTTTTTACAATTCAGTTTTCGGTTAAACACAATTATTTCAGTTCGGTTTTCGGTTCGGTTCAACCTTTCTAAAAATAACAGTTGGGCTCAAACCAGTTTAAATATTTGACATACCCTACCAATTTATCATTTTTTAGGCAAAAAAATCAATAAAACAAACAAAATTTACTTTTTTGAAAGTTGAAATTGTTAAAAATAATAGTATTTAGGCTACCGATACATGTCCAGAGCTATCAGTGGCGAGGCGTCCGCGCATGTAAGGCATGCACTGCATGCCTTATATTTTGAGCAACAATTACTGATTATATATTTATTTTGAAATGATTACTTCTTCATTTAGTTCCTGCCCATTATTACTCCCGTTGCAGATATTTTACTTTGAACTTCGCGGATTGCGCTACGCGTATAGTGTAGAATATGTTGACTAAAGCAGGAGCCAGTCGCTTAGCCTGCTTCACTAGCGCACGGGGACAGATGTTTGCAGGTTGAGGTGGAAGGCAAGCTACGGTCGTCAGAGCTTTATTTCCCTGTGCGAAACACAGGGGTTGGGTTGACTAGAGCGAGCAAGAGGCTGGTTGAGAGAGCGGGACTTATGGGCTCACGCCGTAGAAATGCTGAGAAATAAGCTGTGTGGCCAGTGCATTCATCTCCACGGGTCTTGCGAGTTATCCGCACTCGCTTACTGTGCGAAGTGCCAGTGGTTCCCTCTTCATGGAGCTGGATCTTGACGGGCGCCCTTGTCTCTTGTAGGATTAAAAAGTATTGAGTTTTTTAATGATCTCGTGTGTAATCAATTAATCACATTCATTATTTATTAATTTTGTAACTACTTACAAAAAAATGTGATTGAAAGATACGAGTTATGACATTAACTATTTATTTTAGCACATTCACGATTGAAAAACACACTCAAGTTGTTAAAGTTGTTCTTGAGAAACGGATTATCAATAAACCAAAGAAAGAATCCAAAATTTAGTTAACGATTAAATTATTGAAGAGATTGTCAAGTTAGACAGGCTGCTAGAGTTCATCATTTGAAATAAGTCGCGTGATTGAGTGAAAATTAAAATTATGATCAAAAATGAAAATGATTTATAAAGCCGTGCGCTTCTCGTCCAGTAGCTAGGGCTGCCTAACAAGACACACACCCCCTCCCCCGACTCCCTACCGCCAACCAAACCCTTGCTTGAAGCACGCATTTGTTTTTACATAATGATTAATTTTTTGTATTGCATGCCCACCTTCGAATGTCACGCCTCGCCACTGAGAGCTATCTATTATAATCAGCTAGATGCTTACCAGAACTCAATTGTCCACAATGTCTATCGGTCAAGTATGGCCGATAGAATTTGATGTTGCCTGTTTTAGATATTATTAGAGATGATGTTTTATAGCATTAACTATAAAAGCAACAAAAATAAGAACCAATGTCATTAGGGTGTGGGAGTACCCAAAATTTCGACTCGAGCTCGAGTATTTGGGATTCGAAATCGAGTCTCAATTTTTTTTTTTTTCGATTTTGGTGGAGGTGCCGGGTCGTGGTCCCACGGGCGAGTGTAAAAACGTAAAAATCGTTATCTATTTTTGGCACTACCTTACCAACTCTGATTAGTCATAACTCATAATAGTAACCTCAGTCTATTGATACAAATGTGTATTCTTCTTGGAAGTTTTGACCTTTTTGTGGAAGGTACTGTGTACGTCTACTTAAAGGTAGCGTTCACCTCTTATGTAAAGGTTTTCCCAGACATCTATTTACCTAAGAAGACTCCATTTACAACAAAGTAATGACCAATAATAATCGTAGTTACGCTAAATTAATTGTTAAATGTGCAAAGAAATTTCCTTCATCTTCCCCACTTATCAGTCGAGGCAACAGTGCACGAGTAGCGGCCGGCAGAGTGTCGAGTGTCGAGGCGAGCTGCGTCATCTTATTGGGCTATCACTTAGCACGTGACACAAGCTTTGAAGGAGGGAGGGGGATAAGACATTGATACTCGCTTTAAATTAGGTCGAAACAAAACACATGTGCATCTCTCAACCCGGCTGAGATGGATTTTGTAATTTCTGGATTGATTTACATAACATGTACATCTGTTATTCACACATAGCAAAATACAATATTTGTGACGTAAAATTAAAATCAATTAATCGTACGAAGTCTATTATACAATCTAAGTATTCAGATCACAATAGAATAAGCAGGAGAAGGTGAATTTAACGAACCAATTGGGTGCACTCTTTCTCAGTCTTATCTTGAGTCTTGATGACTATTTTTGTGTACTTGGAACGAGCATATTTCCTTTAAAATTTTCATTTATTGTCTTGTCTTGTCTCTACGCTTGATACGGCCATTCCATTAGCACAAGTATCGAGTGATTATTACGAAATTATTAAATTCTGCTGTTTCGAAAATCGACTTGTTCGATATAGGTACGCAAGTGCTTCCCCCCCCCCCCCGTCTATCAGTCGAGAGATAAATATTTAATGCTGATGCACTATGCCAGTATTCTTTATCTGTTGTCCAATATGCTGTTGATGGGGATTTTTATCTATGTTTATGTTTGGAATGGTTGTAATGTATTATGTGCCAGCCTGCATCTTCTAGAAAAACGATATGCTATTAGAAAGAGTAAACAAACACTGCCCGAAAACCTTACGCATAGTAATAATGAGGTGAGGTATGTATACAGTCACTGATATAATATTGGTTATCTTTTTACGGAGCATTATAATAGATAGCACAAGTGTAACACGCGAGACTTATTTGGGAGGTCCCCGGTTCGAATGTTCAATACTACTTACCACTGGCAACCCTGACATTACATTTTAGTTTTACGAAAACTGACACTATCCCATAGCTACTTCATTAGCAATATGTTTTTCAAAACAAGTGTTGTTGACCAGTGTTATGTATTGTTAGTGATTGTGAACGCGGGCCTTCGGCTTTGGTTTTAGTAGAACAGACTATTCCGACAGATTGACTGGGCCCGGCCTTGCGCGCTACACGCCGCTAGTGGATGTGCTGTGTTGCAACACATCGCCAGCTTCAGAACAGTGACGTCACTGTTCTTGAGCGTGGCAATGAATTTAAAGACCCCTATTGACGTAGATCGGGAAAGATACACAAACTACTTAGTGTTTATGTATCTATAAGATATTAAGACTAACTTGTTAAAGAGGTGAACGGGCACATTAAGACTCGGACTCGGACTCGAATTGGACTCAAAATCGAGTAATTTTTAGGACTCGGACTTGACTCGAATTCAAAAATCAGGACTCGCACATCCCTAGGACTCATTTTTCATATATTTTTCACTTTTCTTGATCTTTCACTTAAAATGGGAGAGTTGAAAGGTCTGTTTATTTTCGCTATTTTTCGCAATCAACGGCTTTAAATGGGATAAACTTGCTTAATTGCAATATACGCGCAAAATTGGGTAATTTTGTAAAAAACAATTTTTTTTTTACATAAAGTCGTAAATAAATGGCTTTTTGGTAATTTTTCGTAAAATACATATTTTTATTATTTTGTCGCCGTGGGCGGTCGAGCTGCAGTCTTTATGAAGAAGTCCTCAAAATCACCGCTAGAGAGGTCTATGCTCACAACTAGCGCCTACTAGAGTTTCGATTCACTTTAGCTACCGTAATCTAAAAAAAAAATGTCATTATTTAACGAACGACGACCAAAAAAAATTTGTGCTATAATAGGCTACAAACTCTATTTTTGAAATAATTAATGCTATATTTTTATTTTTTAATGCTATAAAACGCCGTCTCTAGATATTATATAACACTCAGGAACTATGCTATTACTGAAAGTGGAAACTTTAAAGTTGCAACAAAGTATGCACCCGCACAATTTGTATTTACCTATAACAGAGTGGTAGGTACAATGAAATGCACATCATTGTACCCCTTTCCATTCCTTTCCGGCATATGTCGTAACACAGGTGACAAGGTGGTTTGAAGGTGCATTACAAAAGAAGATATGGGGTGGACTTGTAAAAGGTAAAATTGCTTTCTCCCCCCCCCCCCCCTTTTTTTAATGCAATTTTTAGACTTTGTGATCTGAAACCAACCTGAACCGGTTTTGGTGCAGTTATAACGGCTTTTGGTTCAGTCAAAATATCGGTTTTTGGATCGAACCGGTTCCATGCCCTAGTGCTGGTGAAAAACTAAATCACAAGATTTTTTTCATTGCAAGTGTCTTGGCAAAGCGGGCGTTTAATTTTAGCCACAAATTACTAACCGAGTCTGCCCTAGTCGCGTACGGGTTCGTGTTTCCAGTAGCCTACCCAATAAACCTGTACAAGCTAGAAATGTAACGTGTAAATTTGCATTGGGTTGTTTTATTCTTTTTTTTATAATCAGGCTCCTGATTTATTCATTAGTTATTACGGTCATATGACCCACATGTTCATTTTAAAATTATGTGTGTCAAAAGGATGTCAGAAAAGAGCATATAGTTCCAAACATGTTTGGTGACTGCCAGAGTGCCAACCTTATAACAATAAATATAGGCCTACAAGGAAAACGTCAAAGTCGTTGTTAGACGAGTGAGCATGCCATGTGTTGAGTACCGGGTAACATTCCTTTTCCTCCCCCTACCTAAGGCTGGATCCAGCATGGCATGGGTCTTTCCTCCATAGCCTATTGTAGGCTACAGTGGCGCATTACAGTACCACGACTAAACTTAAAACCCTATAATTTATATCGTATATATCAATCAACTTAAATGCAAATGTTCCCGGGTACTCAACACATGGCTCGCTCACTCGTCTAATAACGACTTGGCGTTTTCCTTGTATATTGGTCCATTGGAAAGTGACCTGGGTTCAAACAACGGTTGGGGTACATTTTGTAATTTCTGGAATGTATTAAGAAATCATAGAACCTGTTTTGTATACTAGGAAAACGCTTAAGTCCCGCCGCGTTGTTGGATGAGCGTAATTGGTGAATTAAGCTGCCATGTGTTTTGCGGATTTTCTGTTGTTCTGTGAAAAAATCAGAACTTTGTTGAATTTTTTTTAAAATTAAATCAAATTAAATAAAAAATTAACTTTTTTTTTTTAATTAATCGTAATTTTAAAAAAGGAAAAAATCGTAATATTGAAATTTTCATAAGAAATAATTATTCGATTACGCACAAATTTTACACGAATATATTAATTCTTAAAATTAAGGTTCTGTGAAAAAATCATTATAATCGGATAAAGCATGTAGGTGTTATAAGCAGAAGAAATTTAAAAAATCGTAAAATTGCGATTTTCATGAGAAATAATTATGTATTTGATTACGCTCAAATTTCACACGAATATATCAATTCATAAAATTAAGGTTCTGTGAAAAAATCATTACAATCGATAAAGCATGTAGGAGTTATAAGTCGAAGAAATTTTTTAAAAATCGAAAAAAATCGTAAAATTGCGATTTTCATGAGAAATAATTTTTCGATTGCGCTCAAAAACGTGGCAGTTCTTAGTTCAGAGATTTCGAAGGCCTCCATAAAATTCCATCGCAATCGGAGTATCGGTTTAGCCGGAATCGTGTTAACAGACAGACAAAAATACAGAAAGAAAGAAAGAAAGAAAGAAAGAAAGAAAGAAAAAAAAAAAAAAAAAACATTCCGGATTTTTTTCTCCAGTGTAGTGAAATGGAATCTTCGCTTCGCTCGCTACGCTCGCTACGCTCATCCAACAATGGAAAACGTAGCCAGTACAAAATACAAAAAAAGGGGAAAAATTTCAAGGTTTACTCAATCTCCGAGCGGAGTTTTGGGTAACCTTGAGCGTGCAAGATTCAATACACTTTGGTCACCACCTGACATTAAAAAAATTATCCGATAAAAATGATTTTTCTAGAACAAAAGCATTGACGTTAAATTAAATCCTGCACATTTCAGCTTATATTTTCAATTTTTTTTCTTGTAGGTTCAAATTGCAATGGATTTTGCTCATTTTGTTAGCAGCTCTAAGTTAACTGGTACCGGATGTCTGTTTAAAATTTTGTCTCAATCTGTATGGGTTTTTGGCCGTATGGGACCTAACAGACAGACATTTTACAGACAAATTAAAATAGATGAAGAGCCGTTCGACTTGCATTGTAAGACTTTGTTCGCTGCGCTCATTCGTCTCATTAATACATGTTTGTTTTTCCTTTTATAAATTAGTGTCACAGCCAGCGGTTTAGCCGGGGACGTTTAACCGGTTCCTTTGTCGAACAAGCAAGCAGAATCAGGCGTGGTCAGGGGTAGAGTGGGTGACCGCTCTGCCCACGTATACCGCTGGTTAGAGTGGATGGAGGGTTCGAGAGCTAGTGTAACGGCTTCGTTCTCCTCGACGTCTGTTCGGCAGTCCGGGTTAGTGGAGGAACCTATATGACTGTCAAAATTACACCGTCCTTTCGGATGGGACGTTAAGCCGTTGGTCCCCTTGGTACTTTTCGAAAGGAGTAGGCTACGTGCCGGTACCGGGTTTCTCCTCCTCCCTTCTGTTCATACTTCATCCTCATCTATCACCACTCATCGTCTCGAATAGCCAAATTGCATTAATATGAGACGTTAAGCAATATCAAATCAAATCAAAACCAAATTAGTGTTACAATACAAAACTTGTGCTGACCCCCACACCCATATAATAAGGTCTGCTAACTTATAACATTTAATACTGTACAATGTTAACCATGCTATGATATTGCTAATGGCAATAAATAAAGTGAACTGAACTGTCGGTGTCGGCCAAATAGATCAGTGGCCCTGTCTGTATGAATTCTGCCCCTTCACGGCAGGATGTTTTTAATTTAAATCAGATTGTTTAATTTAATCAAGGATTTTTATTCAATGAATCATTTGCTTTAAATTAAATGCATATTTTCTTCATTTCGAGCAACAAACACGAGTTTCTTTTTTTTTAGCCTAAATCATTTTTTTTAAAATTTAAATCAACAATATCAGTGTTTCAGAACTTGTCAAGTTGGTCAGCGGTTCAAATACTTTCACAATCGTTTCAGAAAATATAATTCTTAAATTATTTTAAAGACAACTTTGCCTAAATCAGTTAGAACTCATTTGTTTGTTGCTCAAAATGAAGAAAAAGTGCATTTGTTTTAAATCAATGATTTGATTTTTATTAAAAACACCCTGGTTCTGATTTAGGCAAAGTTTTCCTTTAAACAAATTTGAATTAGATTTTCTGAAACGCATGTGAAAGTATTTGATTCGCTCACCAACTTGACAAGTTTTGAAACACTGATATTGTTAATTTAAATCAAAAAATCTGATTTTAATCGACCTGATTTAAATCAAATAAATCATTAATTTGTAATTTTTTAAATAAAAACAAATAGATCCCACACCTTGCTTCACGGTTAGTTTGTCTGCATCTTTATCATTCACTTGTGGTTTTAGTCTAATACTAATTTGTACCGGTACTCCACAGGTGGTTGGTGCGATGAGTGTGCAGTCAACGAGCAGCAACGGTCCAACGATATCAAAATTAATAATTAAGGAAAAAGGGAAACCTTTTTGCACTTTGTTGAAGGATAGGCCTAACTCTTTTGATGAAGAAAGTGCGCTACGGAAGAAATTTATCGCAAATGTTACTGAAAACTTAAAACTACCCCTTCGACCTTCGAAGCCTAAGAAGAAAAGCTCCAAAAGCTCGAGCAGACATCATTCGAATGAGGTGGTAAAAACAACGATCGGAGAAAGTTCCAAGGTGTGTAAACGTGAGTGTTCTCCAGCACTGGTTGTAGGCCTCGATCATTTCGTCACAGCTAATGGTAGACAGGATGACGCGGAGAGCGAGAGTTCCTGGGGAGCGGACAGCGAGAGTTCCTGGGGAGCGGACAGCGGAACGGAGTCGTACGATGATACTATGTACTCTTCTTTTATGTACTATTCTGACACGAAACCCGTAATCTTTAATACAACACATGACTATATAACTAACTCCCTTGACCCTTTCGATGTGACCAATACTTCTTCTGATGCTATTCAATGTAATAGTTTACATTCGGTGGTGATTAAAGATGAACCAATAGACCACCCTTCCTCGCAGGCAGGTAGCGCCTGTCCCCTAGCGCAACAGAACATTAAGTTTGAACCTCCAGACTATGAAGCATATCCACAAATAACCCCAATGGAAACTCAACCGCGTCGTAGAGACGATCTAACATCTAGCCTCAATCCACCTCAAACAATTGCGAAAGACCCAGTCACGAATCGCATTAAACAGAAACCACTAGTTGATGTTGTGCCTCCCCCCGTACAACTTTGCAATAAACCCACTGAGTCAACCAAAACACATGAGTTGCCCTCAAAGACCACAAAAAAAAGAATTCCTTTATCACTCACAAGTCAACCAACCAAAACAACCATGTCGTCGGATCGGGGAAAATGCAAACAAACTCGTTCGGAGAGTGAAACAGAAACCGCCAAGAGTTTAAACTGTGTGCCGAGCAAACCCTCTGATCCAACGTTGGCTAATGTTGTACCGTCTACGCAAGGTCACACAAGGACACAGTCTAGTCGGCCGGCCGTGCCTACTCCACCTGCTGAACCACAAGTTGTGACACCCCCACAGCCTGCTAAAGCTTTACCACTGCCACTGCCAACCACAGTCACAACACAACAACCAGTGAGGCATATCGAAGAAAATGTCACAGAGCCACAAACACCCATTAAAGAAAACCCAGTTTCTACACCGCTTCCAAAACCATTTTCCACACCCATACCTAAACAAGTTTCAACACCACTACCTAAACAAGTTTCAACACCCATACCTAAACTAGTTTCTACACCCCTACCTAACCCAGTTCTAACTCCGCTACCTAAACCAGTCTCAGCACTGCTCCCTGATACTAAATTACACAACTTACCGATGCTACCACTTCCATTCACTGCTGCTTCACCGTTCCTTACTAAATCATACCAAGCCCCTTTGTTACCGCTTCCGTTCCGAGAAAAGACAGCTGCTCCCAATCCATTTCCCGCCTGTGATCAGTACCAACCGACCCCCGTCCCCCAACCAACTCAACCTCCACAGCTTCTACATCAGCCTTTCCTCCCCATTACAGGGCACAGTTTCATCGTGAATCACTTGGGCGACATAGACGAAAGAGTCAACTTTAATTTAAATTATTTCACTGCGGTTTCACCGTCGACAAAAACAGACCTTGACCAGACTGAGGAAAAGCCAACTACGATAATAAACGAAATGGACGTTAAGCCCTCCGTGGTTCCTGGCGAATGTGTTTTGACCATTGCAGCTAGCCCAAAACATGAACTGGCTAATACTGAGTTTACATACAATGTAATGTGTGAGGAAGGTGTACAAAGCTGTGATTGCACTGATATTGTCAATAGTGAGCGAGGGGCGCAAAGTTCAAAAAATTGTCCAGAAGACTTTGAGCGAGACATTAGAAAAAAGAAGCACAAAAAAGATAAGGTAAATAAACATTCTGAGAGTGGAGTGTCAAATGGTTTGGTGGAAACACCAGCGAGTTTGGAGCCAAGCGGTGAAATATTTTATGAGAATTGTCTTCCAAAGAAGAAAAAGAGAAAGAAGAAGAAACAAGAGAAGGTTAATAGTTTGGAGTCGTTCATATTACAAAATTCATTTAACAACAAAGAAACAATCAAAAGTGGAGATGTAGGCCTAAAAAAGAAAAAAAGTCTCAAAACAATGATTCTTTGGAATCATTACAATCGGACGTTGCGGTCGATTCTGGTTTGCGGCCAACACGCAAGCGGAGAAGCGAAGACCCCAGCTTGTCTGCAGAGACGGACTCGGGTTCTTTTCCCTCGAAGAAACACAAGTCGAAGAAACATCAGAGCGTCGACCAATGTCCAGACAACATTTCGAGTGAGGGAAATGGAGGGCAAACGCTTTCAGGTGGGAACGGAATTGAGACGTGTACAAATTTAATTGACTGTGATGCTAGAAGAAAGAAAAAAAAGAAAATTAAATCTTATGTTTCATCCTAACGAATCTCGGGGAATACTCGTTAAATTGTACGAGTAATTTGGAATCGGCTAATTACAGGTAATTTACTTTACAATTAAAAGCTAACGGAACGTTTATCTTATCAAGCAGTAATCAAACAACTAAGTGTTTGTTTATACAATATAATACTTATTTTTTATAATTCCTTTTCTTTTTTTATACTTAAATCCTATCTATTGTGTATGTGTAAAGATTAAAGAATGCCCCAAGGCTGTATCAGGAGAGTAGAAGTGATAGGGTACCAACAGCTCACCTGAAGTGGAGTAGGCAGGTAGGTCGCAATAGATAACTACGTTTCTGTGTTTGTGTTAAATGTTTTCTTTTATGGCTTACGTACTCAACTTGAGGTAAACTGTTGGTTCCATATCTCATTAATCACTCTCCTAAATAAATTCAACTATTGTATGAGAAAAACAATGCTTTTAGCCTACTGTCTTGGTGCCGTCCATTGATGATGACACACATCATTTAACGGAGGGTCTAATTTGGTCCAAAAATGTGTGACATTTAATTGCTATTAAGTTGTGTAGGCCTAATAGAGTAAAAATAATAAGTGTTTACTTTTGCGTAAATGTGAAAATAATCAGAAGTCAATTCAAACAGACCATTTGCTGTGAACGTGTCCTCCTTTGCAAAGCATTATATGAGAAAGTTAGTTTACTTGCTAAATGTCATATTCTCGGTTGTGTGGGAGAGGTTATCCGTCACTATATGGCAATAAGCTTGTAAATTCCCTTGCTCCATAATTCTTTGTGCATGCAATATAAGGTTCGTTTTTTTGTCCTGCACTGCCGTCGCTGGTGCAAGGTGTAGAGCACCAACACGTTATTCTGTCTCCGTGCAACTTACACTGCGGCGGTATTTTGTCCAGTGTAAACTTACACTTTACCACGGTGTAACACCCGCTCCAGAGGTGGGTGTACGGTGTAGTGCAGTGAAAAGATGGCGGCAACTTAAATTAAACTGTATTTTAACGTAATGTCAACATTTCTTGTAGACTTAACACCATGAATAATCATGTTTTATATTACACACATTACTTATTTCATACAAACGTAAAAAGAATTGAAAAATTGTACAGAATTATTTAACTGATCAAAATGATGCTACGCCATAGCGTTTTTTGTCTTCTTGTAGTGTAACCATAATTCCCTACACTATTGACCTATTTTGGTTTACACCCTACAATGGCACCACAGAAAAGTGCAAGACAAAAAAACGAACCGGTATAGAATGCGCTGGTGACTCTGAAAAGTGTATTTTGTGTTTCAAAGTGAGAAATACGAGTCGGTGATCCCAGCTAGGCCTAGGAATGTTGCACACTTCACGTCGGGCTCACTTAGGTTGTGTTCCGTAAAGGCGACCGGTCGACCATTCTGGGCTCGACTGGGTATTGTTATTTTCATTGTTTCACTCAACGTCTGATTGTTGGGGACTGCCTTGGCTCCGAAATGGTGCTTGCATCTACAAGGCCGTGTTTTAATGAAAAGTTGTGATATCTCGTTAAATTGTTACATAAATCATATCATTTACTAAATAAATGAATGATTTGAATGAAAGAATGAATGAATTATTGTCTACCCATGTGTAGTTACAGGAACATTGTCGGAAGTTGACATTATTCCATGATTTTCAATGAAAGAATTTGAAATAACCGCGCTTTCTTCAAGACCAGCCCACGACCGGAATAAAACTGTGGGCTTCTTGGTCTCGACCACAACAGTGAAAACAGCAACGCATCGCATACGTTTCTTGCAAATCTGATCTGTCATTGGTGCGAATTGTGTTTACTTAAATTCCATTGGTCGCAGACTGGTCGTTCTGGTCGCCTTTGCGGTACACAACCTTAGGTTCATGTTTGAGGTAAGATTCAATCGAGCTAGACTGGACCTTAATATCTTAATATTATTGCCCGATTTGGTTAGTCGGGAAACACTCCCGTAGATGGAATTGTTAATATTTAATATAATTCAGAAGTTAAAAAATCCATCCCGATCGGGGTTCGAACCCGGGTCTCCCACATTCCAGGTAGGCGCCTTTCAGATCTGTAATGCAACTACAATTCAGAAGTTAAATAGTTACCGTCTCGGTGGTCTAGTTGGCTGAGGCGCCTACCTGGAATGTGGGAGAGTCGGGTTTGAACTCCGATAGGGATGGATTTTTTAACATCTGAATTGTATTGTTTTACAGCTCAGTACATAATTAGTTAATTACCCATGTTGAATACTGCTTTGAAAGTGAACATTCCGTTTGGATGCTTGGAGCTCGTCACGTTGAGGTGTGTGACCTCAGCCGTTAAGACTTAAGAGCCTGAGATGGATTTACATATAAATTTCTGGATTGATTTCCATCAAATGTTTTGAACCGTTTACTCCGGGGAAAACAGAAAGCGGGGCGCTTAAACTAGGATATTTGTACCTCCACAGAAGCCTCGGTGACTCCTAAAGTACTAATTAACTTTTGAATCTTTTGAAAGTCGACACAGTTTGGACAGAAACGTCAACTAGCAAATCCAAATAGATACCCAGGGTTGGTCTTTATTCACATAGGCTACTCAGGATTAAAATCTTGGTGAATTATTAAGACAAAATACTGAACGTATGCGAGTGTTACATTATGCTCATTCTCATTTGTAGCTTAGTGTCTTCCTAAAACTTATTTTGATGTGATAATTGAAATATTTTGTATATTAAACATTAGGGATGCACATCAAACCTTTTTCATTATCGATTATCAAAATGGTAATGTCATTATCGATAACATAGATATCCCCCACAAAGCCTCTTCTGACCTGTAAGTGGAACCTCGAGTATGGCAAGTGTAAGACAAAACAATACAATCGTGTTCCGTTTGCGCCTCGCTATGATGTAAATAACTAAAAAAATTTTACTGTGTGATCTTGTTGATTATTAACACTAAAAAGGACATTTTGGTACTGTCATGGTTTATGTGCATGCAACGTTAAATGTTGACCCTCTGATCCGTGCCATTGTCGAGTGGGAAGTGATATAGAATAATCTGTTATCTGTTCCTACGATGATTTTTGTCTAATTCTTGTTACATTCTTGTTTGTAAATAAAAGTTATATTTTTCAATAAAAAATTTAAAGATTTTATTTATTTTAACCCATACATAGATTTTCCAATGCACTCCAGTGCCATTTCATCAAGCATTTTCCTTGTTCATAGCAAAATTATAAAATTTAAAATTACCATTTTAATGTCAGTATGTCAACTCGGGCAACCAACCCTTAGTAGAGACACGTAAATCAAGCGTACAAAAATACGTTCCTCGTTTGGCAAAACTGCGTACGAAATTGGCCATGTTACAGTGATGCTGCCTTCTTAATGTGGAGAACCAAGAAGATAATAGTAACACAAAGACGTCAGCTAGACCATCCAACTTTCACAAGATCTTTGACTAGAAGGGAAGGGTGCACGGACATTGGCTGAGCTGATCATTCTGTAGGGCAATGGTTAAGAGTCAATTATACCTATTTTTAAACTTTTTTTGGAACTATTCCTGCTTCCAGTTGTCATCCGATCGATATGCAATTTTGCATAATTGTCAAGAAAGGATATGGTCGCTCTTCTATGGTAAAAGATTCCGAAATTTATTAATTTTGATGATTGTACAAAAATCCAAAATCCTAAAACTACGTTTCATTTATTTAGTTGTTTTGTGATTGTTTAAAAAAAAGACTGTTTATTCATGACCATAAGCTATGTGCAAAGTCTGATAACAATCTGATAAAAACTGGCTTCAGGAACAGTTTCAGAAAAAAATCACTACTATTGCAGACTCTTAAACTATTTCACCACCAGAGCGCAGAACGATCAACGTTGGGTTTGGTCACAGTTGTTTGGATGTTGTTGAAACGCAAATTTTAACATCATACTGCTGTTCGTTAGGTATTCGTTAGGTTCCTACTAAAAATATTGATCTTTGGTCGGTTATCGCTCACTCGTCGATTGCGTCGGGGCCTACAGGGTTGGCTTTGGTCGCTTTGGTTTAAAGTCCCCCACTGAAAATCAGTTATATAACTGAGTGGATAGACTCTAAATGTATTTATTTATTTATTTATTTATTTTTTATTTAAGCTATTGTCAGCTGTTTGGAGCTCTGCCTTCACCACTGTCTAGTACAGATTAGAGAACCTGGATCTTATTAACTACGAAGATAAAGCCGCGTTAGTACAGATGGAGAGCACAGCACAAACTGTTGTATTGTATTGTATTTTATTGCAGTGGTTTTGGTAATGTCATACAAGCATCGTAATATTCACCTTGTCAATTATTTTTAAAAAGAGAATATACATTATTTTTAAGTTGCACATACACACTACTTACTTAAATGAATACAATTTAAAATTAAATTAAAATTAAGAATCACAATTATGAACAGACTACACATTTTTCATTGCATGTTGGTGTATGACCAATGTCTCAGCTTACCTCAGCTTACTTTAATGATTATAAATAAACTATAATTAAGAATCACAATCAAGAATATAGATACCTTTTACATTGCATATTAATGCAGTACCAATGCCTTATCTCACCTTCAGACTAATTTCCTTAATGCTCAATTAGGATTAAAATTGACATTGAAATTAAAATTCATTTACACTATATTATAAACATCTATCATTCATATATTGCCATAATTTAGAGTTGAAAACTTTTTCCTCGGCACACTTTATTGTAACTGGTAATTTATCAAAAAAGACTTCCTGCATTAGACGGTGACTTATCAACCAGTTTCGTTCTAGTGTTCACCTGATGGATTTTATTTTTTGTTCTTGTATTAGTAATAAGTAATAATAAGTACTAAGTTATAAGTTTTATTAGCCTGTAGATAAGTACAAAATACAAATATAGGCATCGTCAAGTTTGGTAATACAAGTAAACTAGAGATAGGCTAATGCTAGGTAGATAATTGAATTAGTTAATATATGATTACTTAATTGATAAATATATGTACAATAGAAAAGTCTCCTACAATTAGCAGTATCGGTAGAGTGAGAAACAAGAGTGGGTCAATGGTGTATTATAAATTGCATGCATGACCATAGGCTGTACAGAATATTTATGGGTGTGATTGTGTGTTTGTTATAAACCTCTGTGCACAGTACTATTTAAACTCCATGCTCTGTGGATGGTGTTTCCTACTAGTGTTAAAGACCTGTGGCGTATTTAAGCCAGGGAAGTTTTGGAGTTCAAACCCCCCTCCCCCATGACCTATATAAATTTTAAAAATATTCTGTGCCTGGGTATATCATTTCATTATTTGTAAACATTCTCTTAAAACTAATGTCGATTCTAAAACATGTTTACACGTGTTCAAAACAAACAAAAATGCCTTCAATGTTTCCCCCAAAACATTTTTTTTCATCCATCTACATCCCTTTCTTCCTCCGTGTTCTCCACCAATATTCTCAATATTGTTCTTTCTTTCTTTCTTTCTTTCACATTTTATTTTATTAAAAAATCTTCGCTGTTAAAGCGCCCTAAAAATAATAATAATTTATGGTCAAAAATGTCAAATACATATTTTTAATTTTACCGCCTTCGTACGCCACTGTAGACGGCGGTGGATGACGGATGTACAGTTTCAAGAAGGCGGTATATATGACCAAGCCAAGCCAAAGAAAAGATGGAGGCAATCTACTTTTTAATGTGTATAATTATTCATTTATGTAAGTAGACCTTCGTATTGTATAAATTTAGTAGGCTACTAGTAACTATTTACAAATTCTTCTTTAAAATGGAAGTGTAAAGGACACTGGGTTTTATCCTTGCCATACGTAAAAATACAACCTGTTGATCGTGCACCGGCTAGGGCCCTAGGGCCCCTAGGGTAAGTTTTGGGTAGGGCCAACTTTATATACGCTTACGGATGCTTACGTGGCCTAGTTTCCCAAATCCGCGTGTAGATCGGGTTGCTGAATAACGAAGTCAACGGTTCTACTAAGTAGTACAACGAAATGCTAGCAAGGTTTATGTGACCCCGCTGCCAAACGTGGGCCATCATGGCTAAAAAAGTAGTTTTATGCCTCTTAGAGCTAGGCCCTACCTAATCCTATTTCTATCACTTGATCAGGTTTTCCTGAAAGATGCCTAGGTGTCTCCTCGCTGACCCATTATTTATGTGACTTTTGCAAACGCGTGGGCCAATGCATGGCTGCACAAGCTGCCAGATTTTATGCCTCTAGAAGCTGTAGGCCCAACCAAATCCTCAAATTTCTGCACTTGCTCACATTGTTCCGAGAAGAAGCGATGTATTCCCGCGCCCCATTTATTTATTTATTTATTTATTTATTTATCAAAAGCATTTCATACAGATTCATGTGGTAGCACTCAAGGCTTCCGAATATTGAAAATAAGTCAACTTTTAAAAGTTTGTTAAGAATATGTTGTTGAAGAACCTTGTTTCTTGCCCCCACGTCGTCAGGCACGGCTTCTGCGGGCTCGTTAACGTCTCATCGCCGCGCGTCGTCGAGTGGGTGTAGTGCAGAGGGTGGACCCAGGACTAAGACCTCTGTGACGCTTAAAATAACTCCTTGGATGCCTCTTGTGGGACTTTTTATCCAATGTAAGAACCTAGGCCTATAGGTTTGTTGTCATTCCCGAGCTCCGGCGGTATTTAACCGAAATCAATGGTATCTGTCCATCGCTAGGCCTACTCTATATATTATGCCTAGGGCTACACATCAGATTTTTAGTTAAAGGTGCTTCCCTCCAGGGACTGAAGCATACTAGGGGAGAGGCTTTGAGCCCCATGACCATTCCCCAAAAAGGCCATTATCATTGTATCATAACCTTTCACGGTGTGCTTTATGTTCACAGCCTGAGTGCAGCTGACGCACACATGACCAACCCCATTGGTCACTTGGGATTCTATCAAACACGATCAAGATCAAGACTGGCAAAATAATAAACCATTTCCACAAATCTGCCGTACTAGACCTTATGGGAGCTCACGGTGATTTTGAAACGTCAGCTCACAATTAGGTACGTAAGCATAAATCCACGACGTTGTGAGAATGACCCGGTTCACATAGGCTTCTGGAGATATTAATAATTAGCAGGTCTAAGCCTACCTAAATTTCCAAAATAACATACCGGTAGGTATGGTTTGTGAAGGGATTCTATGCCCCTACCAGAAATTTTCCTTTTAGCCTAAGGTCTAGATCAAAATTGGCTATTTTTAACTTTTTTACATTGAATTAAGATCTTGTAGGCTAGGCTATATCTAGGCCTACCTGAATATAGTTTGTAGTTGTCAATGGAGACTTTACACAGGTGGTGTGTATTAATACTTCTACTTAATACGTTGAAGGAAGACGCCAAAAGGTGGTAATAGTCGGCCTAGTTGTTGTTCAAACTTTCAAAAATCGAATTTGATCCTCATGCAATAAATATTGCGTTGATATTTAAATTTTAGACATTGCGTGTGGGTCATTTGAAAAATGTTTGCCTGATATGATTTCTTTACCTACTAGGGCCTATGATTTTTAATATCCTAGGCCTATATCAGGCTAGGCCTAGGAAGTAGGAACTGTCATTGATTTGGAAATGGATTTTAATTTCAAAAATCAAAATAAATAAATTTTTAAATTTAAATTTTCAAATTCACACACCCTGTTTATAAACGATCTAGGCTAAAATTTATTCACTTCAGAGTCTCATTCACACCCCATTGTGTGTTGTGTAACTCTTCCTAGACTTGGCCTAAGGACTATAGGGCCTACATGTGTAACATCCCTCTATCCCTGGACTTGACATTGCATGGCCTGCTAATAACTTGATGGGATAGACGTAGAGAGTAAAACATTATTCTCATCTGTTAAAAGGTAAGATCTGGAACAGCGAGGAGAAGACTGGAACGTGGCGGCAGAAGAGAAGAAGACGGAGACGCCTAGATCTTCAGTGGCGACCCGACCTGGAGTTGGACGTGGCCACGGATGTTGATGAACTTGGTTAGTTTATATTATGTAGGTCTATAACTCTAAAATGTTTTGTAAAATGTTAAATCTGATGATGACAATAGACCTAGGCCTTATAGGCCTACAATGTTCTACTTGGGATCCTCATCGATTTGAATCGATCATCTATGGATACGTTCCAAAAGTTGTATAAGATGCTATTTGAGTGCTTGAGCCATTCCGAAAGCTGTTGAATACCATATGCCTGGCATTCCGTAACATCATTTGTGAGCATATATTCAGCATGAGACTTTCACTAAAGCACTTTCAACAAGTGGGGATTGGCGGTATTTTAAAAACAAAAATGGCGGATCACTTCATTATTGTTAATGTAGGCCCTACCTACATATTGTTCTTTGATGAGACAACCCAAGAAACTTACATAATAGCTGTTTCACCTGAGCAACCCGCTTTCATTAACAATGATAGGTAAGTCACTTTGCTATTTCACTAATAACTTAAACGACCTATATGACGGACCTAACCTAAAAAATTGCGCTAAAATATGTTTGCATGCGTGCCTTTCCGAAACAGCCATGCCAATGCTCGAGGTGTTCCAAAAGTATATTGTGCTTATAGATGCTTTAACGTTCTGAAGATTGCCAGCGCCAAGGCATACAGCTTTCGGAACGTACCCTGGAATGTACCTACGTAATTAAATTATGAGCAAAATGATTTCGTGCTTGGGTACAAGACAAGGACGTGTATAGGTATGACTGTGCCTTCAACTGCTCCAATGCATGATGTGTGCGGTGTGCCCGTTACATGTGCGAGATGTGCCACAGGAGGTAGGTTATTGGCTGGGTGAAAGAGCATCCTTTAGATTAGGGCCTATGTTGAATATCTCCGTCTCTAGGCCTAGTTGGTCATTGTTCACTCGTCGATGGTGTTGGGTGACTGGGTTGGCTTGGTCTGCTTTAAAAGTTTAATGTCCCCTGGCACTGGAAATCAGTTAGGCCTGTGACTAAGTGGGTACTCTAAATACGAGTTTAAAAAAATTGACTTCTATGTAGGCGTCCCCCTAGTCATGGCTAGCTTCCTTGAGGGACCGTATATACCAGTAGCCTACGAGGGAATAACCCTTCTCTGAAGTAATTTTTATGCTATTTTTACAAACGGTTTTATGCAGATACGATGGTGCAAAATGGTGTCTATTTTAAAACATAGGCTACTGTTCTTTTAAAGTGTAATTTTAGCCTAATTTGATGTTAATTTTAGTACGTACTAGAGAACCATTTTTGTTACTACATGCAATACTAATTTACTAAACTGTGATAGCATAAATTGTTGTTGTTGTTGTTATTATGTTATATCAATCTGTTTTCCAAATGACAATGCTTATATTACGATGCATAGCTCATCATTATGTAATTTAAAAAGTGGCAATAAATACAACAACAATACAAACAAGTTCACTTGCGGGTGGGAAAGTTCACAGATCTTCAGAATAGTCTACACAATATGGCTGAATGTGCAGCAGTGATGTCATTGAGCAGGGTACCACTTTTTCACGTCTCGAATGCATTGAGTTACTTCTCACTCCAAGTTTATCAGACCCTATTCCAACATGCGTCGGGTCGGGGGTTGACGAGTCACCATTGTCTCGGGCTACGGCTTATCAATGCTTGCTAGCCAGATTCAGCACCTCATCTTCTTTGCTGTCTGTTAAAGGCCCAGTCAACTCTTGTAATTACTTGAACTATGATTTCCTAATCATCAATATAAATATATCAAAAAAAAAAATCGACGAAATCGGTCCAGAGGTTTACGATCTATGGAGATTTGCTCTGTCCCATGCTATTCCCGCTTGTGACGTCACGTGGGGTCTCGCTGCTTCTAGCGCGGTCAGTCGGAGGAACGGGTGGATGCTCGCACTCGCCCGTTGTTTCATTCTATCGCTATGGCAGGAGCGAAGCCGTACCCTTTCGAGCCGCGTGATTACCGAAACAATTGCATCGGAAAGTAAACGATTAGGAAATACAGAACGGGAAATCGTGTTTTGTCAGGGAAGACGTGCATGAAAATATCTCCGTCTTTACTCCGAGCATTGCTACACTAAAAAACACAACACTTGTTCACCATTTTACAAATTATCACGCATTAATTAATCAAAACACAACACAAAAACAACTAACGTCTTACTTTGCACATGCTTAAACTCAACAACACAAAGTGTCAACGGCACGGCTGAAAGTGACAGTAGCAACTGCTTGTGTTCTCTACCTGGCATCTCGGTATGCGGGCGGGCTCGGTCGAGGTAGACAGTAGACCCCTCGTGACGCGCCAGTAGGTCACGTGACGCTGAAGGAGCGCGCGAATATCTCGAGTACTAGCGGGCCGATTTCGATGCAGTTTTGTGCGGTGTTAATAATATCGAGCAATTTATCTTTTAAGAACGTGATGTCACAAGAGTTTACAGGGCCTTTAAGACCGGCATTTCCGCTAGTTCTCTCCATTTCTTTCTGTCTTCCCAGAGTTTTTCTTAAAATAAAATGCACTATCGATTTAAAAAATAATGATCAAACCATCAATATTGATGGGTGACCATCTCTTTTGATTACCCAACTCGTTTAGCTAATCTATTTTGTGTTTTCTGTTGTTACAGAATGAAGACGACCTTCTTGTGTGTGCTAGTGAATTAATATGGCCTTGGTTAATACAGTAATGAATCTAATAATAATAGACACCTGGGCCTATGCTAAATTTTTTAAATTTAACTAAATGAATCTTACAGTTTTTACTTTTAAAATAAGAAATTTGATAAATTTTCAATTTTCAATATTTAATTAGAAAACTAGTTGAACTTAACTTATCAACCTTGGAATTTTGAAGTCGTTTAGGACTAGGCAGCGATTGATACGTAACAACAGACCAAGGCCAAGAGTAGGTTTTGATTTATTTATTTTACTGCGCAGTGTTTATTATAATGATACTAAACAAACATTCAAAAGTAAAAACATTTCCTCAAGATTAACAGAAGAAAGACAATAATTTTGTGATCCCTACGAGGGAGATTGGTGGATGTCTTGTTTGTGTGGACCTCCTGGCTCGGGACTGTGCAGTCGTCAGCGTAATCGTCTTCAGAGCTCGACACGACTGAACGTGGTGAGTGTGTTGCGTTGATTCATCCTCCTCTGTTGGCCCCGACCACTGTGCTACATATTATCGTTTAAAAGTGATTTCTCACGTGCATGCCACAATGTTATTTTGTGGTCACATAATGAATGCATTTCAAACGGACGCCGTATGAATCTGCCTAATAGTAGGCCTACCTGCCTAAGACTATCCATTTGTTCATGTGTCCATAGTCCATACCACCTCGACATTCTCGACCGTGTCCTTCCCATCCTGTCTCTTAACTTAACCTCCCTACACCCAGGATTTCTCTAATGTCCGTGTTTCTCATCCTATCCCTTCTCGTCTTGCCCACTTTGCTCCTCAGGAACCTGAATGGCTAGATTATGTTGATGGGGCATCCTTATTATTTTTTATTTTATGACTAGGCCTACCTACATATATTACTACGCATTTTTCTTCAATGTTGATGATTAAATAAAAATAAATACATTCATATTTTAGAGTCCTACACGTGTTTAGAGTCTAGGCTCC